>BRDA01002960.1:6746-20196 GCA_036984385.1 Crenuchus spilurus | reverse complement strand
CCCGAGTGTGTGAGAGAGGATACATGACAACTGACTGGAGCAGTTCTGAAACCCGGGGATGATCCATGACGATGTCCTAAAATGGCCACCGTACATGTTTCTGTGAGACAAATCACCGCACAGTTCCTCATCTCCTCAGAAACATTCATCCTCAGCTGCAAGAGGTCCAGCTTGTTGTCCATAGAGCGGACGTTGGAGAGGAAAAGAGATGGAATCGGGGGACAATTAGCGTTAGCCTGGCTAGCATGCCGCCACGTTTACCCCCTTTTCTGCCAACGGTTTCGTCTCCTCCTCCTGGCCTGTGTTCCAGCGGGCCGGTGTCTAGAGAAGCCGTAGTCTGCCCAGCTCAGCCCTAACGTTATAATCCAAAGTTGCTGCTTCTGTGGCTAAACTATCTCTTATCTGAATGAGTTCGGTTCGGCTGTACCTCAGCCCCCTAGGGCGCGTGAATTCAGTATCAGAACCGACGTAAACCGACATAAAAACTACTAAAACTGGGCAGCTAGGAGCGTGAGAAGCCACTGCGCGCTGCCGTCTTGCCATGAAAAAAAAAAGTTTGATGTTTACTTGTAGCTATGATCATATTACATTTCCAAAATTTCTAATTAAAATTAATCTTACCACTTGACATATCACTAGCTCTAAAGTTGCTATTAGACATCGCGTTCGGGAGTATCAAAGATTTGACACCTTACGGCCACGTAGAGACATCTTTGTGTTTGGAAGGGGTGGGGGGGCGCTGTGGAAATAGTTGTCAGTTGGTTGCAATATGGAAACTAAACCACTAGATGTCGCTGGAAACTACATACTGTGCCTTTAAACGAAAACGTAAACAGGTATTATAACATAAGTTTAAGTATTGTAAATGTAAATCTGTAAATGAAACTGTAAAATCGTAAATTAAAAACATAATCATAAACTAAAAATACTGGTTGTAACTGTAATTAGGACTGGGCGATATATCGAGTTTTTAAGAAATACCAATATTTTTATACGAGATATAAGATGTAACAATATCGTTTATATCGATATACTTTATGTTGCTTCGTAATTACACTTGTAGATCCCCCAGTTTCCCTTTCTGTTCTCCCAATTTGTCTCTGCACAACTTCACACCGCCCCTCCTCTTTCCCTTGTAAAGTATGGACGAGGCACCACACCGCTGTTCACACAACTACTGCTTTATTCATCAACACCTGCGTCATCACGTACATGCCGCATTTCAAGTACGAATGCCCTTTAGGTACATGACATATACGTGACCCCGCCAGGGAAAACCAGGCCAAAGTCTTTTTTTTTTTTTATTAGTTTTTTTCAAAACAACTTTTTTGTGAATTTAAGTTTTGTTTTTTATCAAAATATGTACCACAATAGATATCTGAGACTATTATCTTTCATTTACAGCAATAATACAGAGTTGCTAAGTTTTGTCGCTAATGTGAGTGACATAAAATTGACACGATATCTCAGTAAATTGCCCAGTGACTTTGGCCTGGTTTTCCCTGGCAGGGTCATTTATGACATCCCCACACTTGAAGATTTTTTAAAAACTGTATTAATGTGTATGTTTTGTTTTGTGTATAACTGAATGTCAACCACATTAACACACATACATTCAGGCTATAATGCTCTCAAAACAAAGAAAAAAAAAAGTCATATCAACTAACTATCTGAACTGTACATGTGACAACATATGTGAGAATAGCTTGACTCTTCTTACAACAACTAACCTAACAGCTTAGACAATTCTGAGATATGTAAATGATAATAAACTTAAACTCAGTTAACTGATGAACAGTAACAGATGTTGGTCGATTGGTGCTGGGTTGGATGTAAGATCCAGGGCTATTGACAAATGACCTGGGGTTATAGCTCCAGAGCCCAGCTCTAGTACCGCCCCTGGTCCTCACATGAATCAGATTAAGTATAGAGAGTGCTTGAAATGTACTGTGTGTGTGTGTGTGTGTGTGTGTGTCTGAAACACTTCTGTTGTAATATCTTTACACAGAATAGGAAACTTGGCCTTTGATGTAATTTAAAGTTAATTTAACATTATTTATATTGATAAAGACTAGAGGTTTATGTTTGATAGGCATATCATGTTCCTTGTTTGCATATGAAGGCTGTTCAAATAAAAGGTGAACATTGATTTTATTTGGGTAATTTTTATTTCTAAAGTATTGGAGGAGGACGTTTCAAAGACTTCAATTCAATTTTCAGACATAAGTAGGCACAGACTTCAATTTTATGGATTCTGAGCAGTTTTTCTGAGGCCTTCAAATTATTAATATCGATTTTTTAAATTATATTGTATCAACAGTAATTAAGGGCTATATCGCAATATAAGTTTTGGACATATCATCCAGCACTATCAAAACCCACTCCCAGCACAATGGAAGCAAGCCACAACATAATGGAAGTGTTGTTTCTAGATGTAATAAAAGAGTCAAATGAATTAGACTTTAAAATAATGATATTTATTCATAAAGATCGAGAAACTAATAATAACAAACACAATGACTGCCTACTGTTTTAGAAATAAGATTAGTACAAATAGTTTCACAATCAAACTCACATTGCTCATAGCACAAAGGCTTTCAGAAATTCTAGTTCTGACATTTAATGTTAAATTGCCTGAAACATCTTAGATATATTGTCCCCAAGTAGTGACCTACTACAATCTTATTACATTTGAATTTTACTTCTATTTTTTTTTTTTTTTCTCCTACAGGAATGAACAACATACAGTTGAAAGTTGCCTTCTATTCCTGGTGTGAGCTTCCACAAAGACCTGAAGAAATACTACTAAGAGGAATACATCACCATGCTGAAATCAGAGATAAAAGAAGAGAATATGACATCCCAAAATAATTCTGATATGTCTCACAGACAAATGGAGGAAAACACAAAAACAAAAGACAAATATCAATGTTCAGAGTGTGGGAAGAGTTTACATCAAAAGAGTAATCTCCTAAGACGCCAGCATATTCACACAGGAGAGAAACCATATCAGTGTTCAGAGTGTAGGAAGAGTTTTATTTGTCAGAGTAATCTCCTAAACCATCAGCGTATTCTCACAGGAGAGAAACTGTATCAGTGTTCAGAGTGTGGGAAGAGTTTTAATCGTCCGAGTAATCTCCAGCAACACCAGCGTATTCACACAGGAGACAAACCGTATCAGTGTACAGAGTGTGGGAAGAGAGTTATTTGTCAGAGGGATCTCTTAAGACACCAGCGTGTTCATACAGGAGAGAAACCGTATCAGTGTACAGAGTGTCAGAAGAGTTTTAGTTGTCAGAGTTATCTCAGAACACACCAGCGTATTCACGCAGGAGAGAAACCGTATCAGTGTACAGAGTGTGGGAAGAGTTTTAATCGTCCGAGTAATCTCCAGCAACACCAGCATGTTCACACAGGAGACCACCCGTATCAGTGTACAGTGTGTGGTAAGAGGTTTATTAGTCCAAGTCATTTCCTAACACACCATCGTGTTCATACAGGAGAGAAACCATATCAGTGTACAGAGTGTGGGAAGAGTTTTAATCGACAGAGTAGTCTCCAAGTACACCAGCGTATTCACACAGGAGAGAAACCGTATCAGTGTACAGAGTGTGGGAAGAGTTTTAATCGACAGAGTAGTCTCCGAGTACACCAGCGTATTCACACAGGAGAGAAACCGTATCAGTGTACAGAGTGTGGGAAGAGTTTTAATCGTCAGAGTCATCTCCTACGCCACCAGCGTATTCACACAGGAGATAAACCGTTTCAGTGTTCATAGTGTGGGAAGAGTTGTAATCATCAGAGTGATCTAAGACAACACTACGTTCACACAGGAGAGCAGTCATTGTTGTAGAGGGAGAAAAGCAGTGGGCAGAGTACACATCTTTGAGGAACCCTCAGCGCTGTGATGTCTGTGGAAAGTGTTACAGCTCCACTTATGCTTTGAAAATACACCAGAGACTTCATTCAGAGAGTGATCCTTTCACCTGTAAGGTCTGCGGGAAAACCTTCAGCCGCACATCAGGCCTTTATGCCCATGAGCAGCCACATTCATGACTAAAAGTGTTCAAGTGTGACGTGTGCAAAAAGTCTTTTATCAACAAAGCCTACCTGAAAGTGCACAAGTCCCTACACTCCAATGAGAAAATCCACAAATGCTTGCTCTGTGAAAAGTCTGTAAGCCTGCCCAATGGACTTAAGCTTCATATGCTTATTCACAGCTATGAAAAACCTGCATTTGTGCTCAAAAGTTTACATACCCCTTGAACTTTTTCACATTTTGTCACCTAACAAACCACAAACTTAAATGTATTTTATTGAGATTAAGTGATAAACCAACACAAAGTACCACATAATTGTGAAGTGGAATGAAAATGATACATGGTTTTTAAAAATGGTCAAAGTGTGACCTGCAAAAGCATTCAGACTCAAAGTATCCTGTACTCTGATACCTCTAAACAAAATCTAGTGCAATCAAAATTACATATTTGTGAGTGACAAAAGTATGTGAACCTTTGCTTTCAGTATCTGGTGTGACCCCCCTTTACAGCAATAACTGTAACTGTTTCTGGTAACTGTTCTTCAACTATTCTTTGGTAGAACCACTTGTGTGCTTAGGGCTGTTGTCTTGCTGTATGACCCACCTTCTCTTGAGATTCAGGTCGTGAACAGAAGTTCTGACATTTTTCTTTTAGAATTCTCTGATGTAATTCACAATTCATTGTTCCATTAATGATGGCAAGCCGTCCTGGCCCAGACGTAGCAAAACAGACCCAAACCATGATACTACCCCCATCATGTTTCACGGATGAGATAAGGTTCTTATGCTGGAATGCAGTGTTTTCCTTTCTCCAAACTCAACACTTTTCATTTAAACCAAGAAGTTCTGTTTGAATTTCTTCCATTTGTACACAGTGTGTCTGACTATGGATTAGTGGGGTCCAAACCCTTTAGAGATGGTTTAGTAACCTTTTCCAGCCTGATGAGCATCAACAACGTGTTGTGAAGAGCAGACGTTGATATATCCCTGTTCTTTAAATAAAACAGGATGCCCACTCACCTCTGATTGTCATCACATTGATTAAAAACACCAGACTCTTAAATTCACCTTCAAAGTTACTGCTCATCCTAGCATTTCACAAACTTTTGCCACTCACAAGTATGTCATATTGGATCATTTTCCTCACCAAATAAATGACCAAGTATCATGTTTTTGTCTCATTTGTTTAACTGGGTTCTGTTCCTCTACTTTTTTGACTTGTGTGAAAAATGTTTTAGATCATATTTATGCAGAAATATAGAACATTCTAAAGGGTTCACAAACTTTCAAACGCCACTGTGACTGTTCAAAAGAGTGTAATTATGAAGATAATGGCAACCTTTTTTCTCCCATATAAAGAAATTGTAAATAATTTTATCTAGAATGTTCCATGTAATGTTGAGTGCTGAATACAGGTTTGTATTTTATACATAGTTATAATTTATTAGTAATAATTAAATAATAATAATGATTAAAATACATTGCTGCTGACAGCTTTTGCCTTTGAATGATTGAGTGTTAAAAACTGACTTGCATTTCATTCTCCTAACCTATATTGTTAGTCATGTAAGAATATGACCACCTACCTGATAGTGGTAATAACCACGCTGGGAATGTTTGCTCAGTGTTGATCACTGACACTTTCCTTGTTGCTCTTGTGTTCATTATAGAGGTTAACTGGTCCACTGTGATGCGGCATTTGCACTGTGCTTCTCGCCAGAGTCAATGTTTCCTTCTGCAATCAGTGATCCGACACTCTGCTACAACTGACTGCTGTGCTCACTTATTTATATCTGCAGCAAACCCTTTCATGAGGCATCTGTGACGTCATGTGCTGAGTTAATTCCAAATCAGGGGTGGTAATACATTTACATTTACAGTATTTGGCAGACGATCTTATCCAGAGCGACGTACAACAGTGCTTTGTTTCCATAAGAGAATTATCTCTGCTTGTAAAGACAGGTTAGAGTACAAGCAACTCTTCAGTTCAGACATTGTTAGGACAGCCATTACTAATACCTAGAAGGAAGGAAAGATATACAATTATCCACAATATGAGCATAACACATTACAGCAAGAGATTTAAACTAGTGCTGACTTAAGTGCTCCTTAAAATAATATTCTGACATGACTGTGTACTGTTTCAACATATTTCATATACTTGAAAGGTATTCTCCTGAAATTCTGTAAATAAAAATAGCTCTTTTTTAAACTGGGGAGTTGTGTGTAATATGTTTATTCCAAAAATGTATATTACTCTAATTTACGAAAGGATTTTGGAGTGAAATAGATTGACCAAGTTGAGGTAACTGGAGTCAAAGTCAGACTAGAGATTTAGGAAATGTTTGAATCATATTGCTGCACATTATTATCACGGATTTGAACAAAAACAGTGAGAAACAAATGTTGTGTGGCTGCATTTATCAACACCATAGCAATAAATATTGGCTTTATTAAACATGTAAAAGGGCACTCTCTGTTGTACAGTTCCAGCTTTACTTTATAGCTTCACAGTGAAAGAAACTCTGTCTTATTAGATTACGTTTCTAGTGTTGAATATATGCTAATGTTCACATTCTTTAGATAATGCCTCTTATATTCCTGTTTGCATATGATTAGAAAACTAGTCTGGTCAAACCCCCACTGCTCCACCTATCCCCACTTTCAAAAACTCTTTCATGCCTTTCTCTCCAGGTGTTCTCTCAAACACCCTAACCCTGACCGCCCTCCCATAAAACTATTTAAACCCAAAGAATCTGTGTTCTCAAGACTGGATTGGTGACTAATCTAATTCAAGATATCTTCAATGAATTACTGACTATCTGAAACTCACATTTCAGATATCTACAAATAAATTATGACTAGTCATAAAGTTAATTCAAGATATCTTGTTTTTTATTCTGACTAGTCATAATTGTAATTAGATGTCTTAAATGACACCATATTTCAAGATGTCTTAAATGCATTGTTAGATAGGTGATAAATAGTTTTGACTAGTGAAAATTTAATTCTAGATATCTTGAAAGCAAATAATGACTAGGCAAAACTAAATTTAAGATATCTAGAATTATAATTTTGACTAGTCAAAATTCCATTTAAGATATCTCCAAATGAATTAGAGATATCCTGAATTAAAACACTTTTCTATTTAAGATATCTTAAATTAACATTCTGACTAGTCAGAATGACGTTTCAGATATCTTGAATTAATATTCTGTCTAGTCAAAACGTCACTGATTTACGTAGCATTTTGGCGGAAAGTTTAAAATGTCAGGTCAGTCCAGCTCAAATTCTTGTGTTTTTAACACGGTTTTAAGTGCTGCAGCTCGTGCTCGACATGAATGAAGAAATACGGATGATTTATTGTTTATATTGTGGCATTTTCGTACAATTTTGTCCAGAACGGCCAGCGCCATTGCAGCCACCTGAGATTCCACACTACAGGCAATTGTTTGGACAGCTCCAGGGTTGCCAGGTCCAACAAAATATGCAGCCCAAAGTCAGTCTAAAACCTGCCCTTCATGTGGCTTAAACGAGCCCAAAATATATGTCTGTCACATTTGAAGCAAATGGCAAAACAACTATGAGTGTACAACTTAGTATTTTGTTTATAAGGGATTTATTATCAGTCCATCAAACCTTTTTCTTTTTCCCAGTCCTTTCAATACTGCCTCCTGTATTCCCCCATTTACCTGCCATATTATCTAGTAACTATTTTCTCTTCACCTTCTGTCTGTCTGTCTGTCTGTCTCTCTCTCCTTTTCAGGCTATCTTTCCTTATAGTGTTAGTGTTTCAAAGAAGCCCAATTTGGCATGAAAACTGCAAACCTGGCAGGTCTGGACAGCTCAGTGCAGCACAAAGGGGGCTTACACGCAATCGTTTAATTCAGATATCTAAAAATGTCATTTTGACTAGTCATAATTACGTTTCAGATATCTTGAATTGTAATTATGGATGTGTGACCCGTCAAATTATGACTCCGGTGACATAATTTGAGATATCTTGAAAGGAATTTTGAGTCAACATCTAATTGAATTATTGTTCTTACTAGTCAGAATGTAATTGCAGATATCTTAAATTACCATTCTGAATAGTCAAAATGTAGTTTTGTCTAGTCATAATTACGTTTGAGATATCTTAAATGTAATTACGGATAGTCAAAAAAATGGATTAAATGTTAAAATGGCCTGCCATACTCAAACTGCATTTATTACTATTCACAACACATTTTTTTACTAGTAATAATTATTTTTGAACGAGTAACGGTTTCATAACAGATCTCTGTAATGTTCATTTTTACTAGTAAGAATGTAATTTTTTTATATCTCTACATTAGAGAGCTCTCTAAATTTTTACTAGTAAAAGTATATTTTTTACTAGTAAAAACAGAATTTTTAATAGTGAGAACTGAATTATAGATATCTATAATTCTCATTTTTACTAGTCAGAATTTCATTTTTACTAGTAACAATTAGAGTTCTTACTAGTAAAAACTGAATTAGGACTTGTATCGCTGGTGTCATTTTAGGCTAAAACGGCTTGCCATAATCGCCTATATAAAAATGCATTTAAGATATGTTGCAAATATGGTGTCATTTAAGATATCTTGAATTAACTTTGACTAGTCATAATTTTTTTGTAGATATCTGAAATGTGAGTTTCAGATAGTCAGTAATTCATTGAAGATATCTTGAATTGAAGACGCCATACAAATCAATGGTAAATCTGACATCATTTCGACTAGTCAGAATGTAATTAGACATCTCAAATAGGTATTTTGTCTAGTCAAAATATAATTGGAGATATCTTAATTTACTAATACGTCTAGTCATAAATCAATTTCAGATATTTGGAATGTAAGTGTGGTGAATCGGATTAAATGTTAAAACGGCCTGCCATACACGTTTCACCAGTTTTAGTGGAACCAAGGGCACGTCACAGCAACGTCATCAACAGAGGCCGTTGCACAGCGGAAGTAAACAAAGGAGAAAATGGCGGAGCGTATGGTCTAACTGGCACTATTTGTTTACAAATTGTTCACAACATTGATCAAATTATGTGTGTATAAAAGCACACCGAGGACATATAACTTTTAAACGTTAAAGGCATTGTTAAACACCTTGAGAAGACTAACATTTACTTTATGGAAACAAACACGAGCGCTGCTTATTTGCTATGCTAACGTCCATGAGCAACTTTCTGGAGTCTTTTAACTGCATCTGTCGTCGTATTGACACTGTTTTGTAAAGGAAAACCCTTTTGTTCACGTTACAAGAATCTCAACATCCAGAAGGAGCTGATGTGCGAGCTGCATTGCTGGAGTATTTAGCTCGGTCTGATGTATGTGCTTTAAATAATTTGGACTTTCCATTATTTACATTGTCTTATTTGTTTTATACCTGTACACCTACTGCATTCTGTTTTTAGTATAGTAATCTGTTTATATTTAGTTATTGGCCGTCCTCGGACAGTTAAGAATAGTAGAAAAAGTGGTTATATAAATATACTGTAGTGAACTGTAGAGTGATAATATTATAATAACTGTTATAACAAACGTGTGCCTAATGTAGTTATTTAAAAAAATATTTCAGTCTATTTAGTATTGCCTGCTCCCTCTATATACAACTACAACACTTTAGCAACCACCTAGAAAAAGTATAGTAATCACAATTGATACCAAGCCAACTCCTAAGCAACCACTTACCAACACCATAGCAACCACCTAGGAACACCTTAGCAATGACCAAGGATGTCATAGCAACATCTTAGCAACCACCTGGGATAGTGATTGGTGTGAGCCATTTTAGCTGTGCAACATCCTGTTTCCTTCATGAAATGCAGTTTTCTAGTTTAATCTGTTATTTATTGTAGGGAAAAAATATTGTCCCCAAGTAGTGACCTACTACAATCTTATTACATTTGAATTTTACTTCTATTTTTTAAAATCTTTTTTCTCCTACAGGAATGAAAGTTGAAAGTTGCCTTCTGTTCCTGGTGTGAGCTTCCACAAAGACCTGAAGAAATACTACTAAAAGGAATACATCACCATGCTGAAATCAGAGATAAAAGAAGAGAATATGGCATCCCAAAGTAATTCTAGTATGTCTCACAGACAAATGGAGGAAAACACAAAAACAAAAGACAAATATCAATGTTCAGAGTGTGGGAAGAGTTTTAATCGTCAGAGTAGTCTCAGAACACAACAGCTTATTCACACAGGAGAGAAACCGTATCAGTGTTCAGACTGTGGGAAGAGTTTTAATCAACAGAGTCATCTCCAACAACACCAGCATATTCACATAAGAGGAAAACTGTATCAGTGTACAGAGTGTGGGATGAGTTTTGCTTTTCAATGTCATCTCCAAAAACACCAGCTTATTCACACCGGAGAGAAACCGTATCAATGTTCAGAGTGTGGGAAGAGTTATATGAGTCAGAGTGATCTCAGAACACACCAGCGTATTCACACAGGAGAGAAACCATATCGGTGTACAGAGTGTGGGAAGAGTTTCATTTGTCAGAGTAATCTCCTAAGACACCAGCGTATTCACACAGGAGAGAAACCGTATCAGTGTACAGAGTGTGGGAAGAGTTTTGCTGTTCAGAGTAATCTCAGAAAACACCAGCGTATTCACACAGGAGAGAAACCGTATCATTGTACAGAGTGTGGGAAGAGGTTTATTAGTCTAAGTCATCTCCTAAGCCACCATCGTGTTCATACAGGAGAGAAACCATATCAGTGTACAGAGTGTGGGAAGAGTTTTATTTTTCAGAGTCATCTCAGAACACACCAGCGTATTCACACAGGAGAGAAACCGTATCAGTGTACAGAGTGTCAGAAGAGTTTTAATACTCAGAGTGATCTCAGAACACACCAGCGTGTTCACACAGGAGAGAAACCGTATCAGTGTACAGAGTGTCAGAAGAGTTTTAATAGTCAGAGTAATCTCAAAACACACCAGCGTATTCACACAGGAGAGAAACCATATCCGTGTACAGAGTGTGGGAAGAGTTTTAATCATCAGAGTGATCTCATAAGACACCAGCGAGTTCACACAGGAGAGAAACCATATCAGTGTACAGAGTGTCAGAAGAGTTTTAATAGTCAGAGTCATCTCAGAACACACCAGCGTATTCACACAGGAGAGAAACCATATCAGTGTGCAGAGTGTCAGAAGAGTTTTAATAGTCAGAGTAGTCTCAGAACACACCAGCGTATTCACACAGGAGAGAAACCATATCAGTGTACAGAGTGTGGGAAGAGTTTTAATCATCCGAGTGATCTCATAAGACACCAGCGAGTTCACACAGGAGAGAAACCGTATCAGTGTTCAGAGTGTGGGAAATGTTTTACTCAACAGCATCATCTCCTAAAACATCACCGTGTTCACACAGGAGAAAAACCGTATCAGTGTTCATAGTGTGGAAAGAGTTGTAATCATCAGAGTGATCTAAGACAACACTACGTTCACACAGGAGAGCAGTCATTGTTGTAGAGGGAGAAAAGCAGTGGGCAGAGTACACATCTTTGAGGAACCCTCAGCACTGTGATGTCTGTTGAAAGTGTTACAGCTCCACTTACGCTTTGAAAATTCACCAGAGAGTTCATTCAGAGAGTGATCCTTTAACTCTGATGATGTTTTAGGTCATATTTATGCAGAAATATAAAACATTCCAAACTTTCAAACGCCACTGTGACTGTTCAAAAGAATGTAACTATGAAGATAATGGCAACCTTTTTTCTCCCCATATAAAAAAAAGTTAATAGTTTTCTCTAGAATGTTCCATGTAATGTTTAGTGCTAATTACAGGTTTGTATTTTTATACATAATTATAATGAATAATAATTAAATAATAATAATGATTAAATTACATTGCTGCTGACAGCTTTTGCCTTTGAATGATTGAGTGTTAAAAACTGACTTGCATTGCATTCTGCTAACTGTTCTTATAATATCTTTAGTCATGTAAGAATATTATGACCACCTACCTGATACTGGGAATAACCACACTGGGAATGTTTGCTCAGTGGTGATCACTGACACTTTCCTTGTTGCTCTTGTGTTCATTATAGAGGTTAACTGGTCCACTGTGATGCAGCATTTGCACTGTGCTTCTCGCCAGAGTCAACGATTCCTTCTGTAATCAGTGATCCGACACTCTGCTACAACTGACTGCTGTGCTCACTTATTTATATCCACAGCAAACCCTTTCATGAGGCATCTGTGACATCATGTGCTGAGTTAATTCCAAATCAGGTGTGATCATAATATTCTGATATGACTGTGTACTGTTAAAACATATTTTATGTACTTGAAAGGTATTGTCCTGAAATTCTGTAAAGAAAAACAAACCGGATTCCAAAAAAGGTGGGACACTAAACAAATTGTGAATAAAAACTGAATGGAATGATGTGGAGGTAATATTTTATTCAGAATAGAACACAAATCACAGATTAAAAGTTTAAACTGAGAGAATGTATCATTTTAAGGGAAAAATATGTTGTTTCAAAATTTCATGGCGTCAACAAATCCCAAAAAAGTTGGGACAAGGCCAGTTTTACCACTGTGGGGCATCCCCCCTTCTTACAACACTCAACAGACGTCTGGGGACAGAGGAGACCAGTTTCTCAAGTTTAGAAATAGGAATGCTCTCCCATTCATGTCTAATACAGGCCTCTAACTATTCAATCGTCTTGGGCATTCTTTGTCGCACCTTCCTCTTTATGATGCGCCAAATGTTCTCTATAGGTGAAAGATCTAGACTGCAGGCTGGCCATTTCAGTACCCGGATCCTTCTCCTACGTAGCCATGATGTTGTGATTGCTGCAGAATGTGGTCTGGCATTATCTTGTTGAAAAATGCAGGGTCTTCCCTTAAAGAGATGACGTCTAGATGGGAGCATATGTTGTTCTAGAACCTGAACATAGTTCTCTGCATTAATGGTGCCATTCCAGACATGCAAGCTGCCCATGCCACAAGCACTCATGCAATCCCATACCATCAGTGATGCAGGCTTCTGAACGGAGCGTTGATAACAACTTGGATTATCCTTGTCCTCTCTGGTCTGGATGACATGGCGTCCCTGTGTTCCATAAAGAACTTCAAATCGTGACTCATCTAACTACAGAACAGTCTTCCATTTTGCCACACTCCATTTTAAAAGACCCCTGGCCCAATGCAAAAGTCTGAGCTTGTAGAGCTTGCTTAGAAATGGCTTCCTCTTTGCACTGTAGAGTTTCAGCTGGCAACGGCGGATGGCACAGTGGATTGTGTTCACTGACAATGCTTTCTGGAAATATTCCTGAGCCCATTCTGTTATTTCCTTGACAGTGGCATGCCTGTTTGAGGTGCAGTGACGTTTAAGGGCCCGGAGATCATGAGCATCCAGTAGAGTTTTACGGCCTTGAC
>BRDA01002959.1:119769-136020 GCA_036984385.1 Crenuchus spilurus | reverse complement strand
TTGTGTTCTATTCTGAATAAAATATTAGATGTTGGCATCTCCACATCATTGCATTCAGTTTTTATTCACAATTTGTTTAGTGTCCCAACGTTTTTAGAATCCGATTTGTAGTTCTAAATGAAGTATGAGTTAATATTTTTTATGAAATAGTACAATGTCTCACTTTCAACATATGAGATGTGTTCAATGGTCTATTCTGAAAAAAGGGTTTATGAGATTTGCAAATCATTACATTCTGTATTATTTTCATATATATGCATTTATACAGCGTCCAGATTTGGGGTTATATATAGAAATGGGAACATTGTACCGTGGATGGTAGAACATATATAGAAATGAGGAAATAGAAGAAACACTAAAGCGCATAGCACTAATACTTATACAAGGTTATTCAAAGATATTCACATTATTTAAGGACCATTTCCTCACTTACACCAAAAACATGTTAACTATAAGTTCGATTTTCCCTAAGGGGATCGATAAACGTGCTTCTTTAACGTTTCTTCTTCAAATTGGATTTTTTTAAAGTATATTTTTCCTTTAAAGATGATAGTCTGAAGATATTAAACCTGTTTTACGTGCTCTATATATTTAGTCCTTTTGTAAACATTAGTACTGGTACTATGGAAATTCTCAATAATGCGGCATGTAAGCCAATATTTGATAGCCACGCCTCTTTTTTGTGTTGAGCTTGGCGTCGCTTATCAGGGATCATTTAATGTGCACCGTTGGTTGGACGTTTGGGTTGAACTACGTGTGGAATAGAATTGCGGAAGTTCTTGCAGCTACAGAGAAAAACACGAGCAGAAGTGTCGAGTCAGGCTAAAATAGCAGGTAAACGTTTATTTTTTGCTGTGTACGACGTCTTTGATGAACATTTTGAAAGTTCAGAGGACTTAAAACAATTTTTGCCTTGTAAAATATGAGTTTTCAGCATCTCTTTGTGTGGACGTGTTTGCTTTCACTTTCTCGAAGGAAGGTTTGCCCAGAATCTAGTTTCCCGTTCCACCTTAAATAGTGCTGCATTTACAGTCAGGCGCCTACCAACACTCACCGCTGGCCGTAATGTAACTGTTGCAGCATTTAAGGTGGAACGGGGAATTCCAGTTTAAAAGTTGAACTGGCGTTGTGTTTACTCATAGGCTGCTATATGCTCTCAGACCAGACTGCATTAAGATTGTATTACTTTATGTCCTCAGGCTGATATCTCCAAAGCTGAAGCTTCTTTTGTGTGTGTTTTTGCAACAGTCATGGCCACCGCAGATACGGTTTATTCGCCAACAACCACATCAGCTCAGCAGAGCAAAAGCAAATGGTTTAAGGTACCATCAGATAACCTGGACAAATGCAGGTTCTGCATAAAAGTGCTGGAAGTGGTGAGTGACTTCACTAAAGCTTAACTGTCCTGAAATGTGAAATGATGCGTTATTGAGATGCGTATAGACTTTTCACTATGGTGGTGATGGTAACCAGACGTCACAATGTCCACAAATGTGATTTATTCACACCTAAAACTACCAGTGAGCGTGCAGGTCTTCTGAGGTTGTATATATATATTACTGATAATAGTATGAAATTATGATAAATCCTCTCAAAACTCTCGAAAAATAATTTCAGACATCAGGCAGGGTATACATAACAGTTTGTAATACATTCTAATATACTGCAGAATATTAAAGAGTGTTATAATGTACTTTACTACTGAAGTGAGTAGTGTACTTTAACTACTACTGAAGTATATTAGTCATTTAATTTTGATTGTAGTATTGTAGTATTAATGAATAAAATAATGTACTTTAACTTCTATTGAAGTGAGTTCATTTTAAATACTAAAGTATATTAGTAAGTAATGAAATTAAATGTCTAGTGAATTGGAGAGTAGTAAATGTCTGCTGAAGCATATTCATGAGTTACATTTAACTAAAGTATATTATTAAGTAATTCTCTGTTTTAGTCCTTAGGATTTAATCACTAATTCTCATTTTTGGGTTTGATTCTGTTGTGTGGGTTCTGCTTTATTTTTGGTCACTCATCTCATTTTGGAGCTTTAACATTTGATTATGGATCCAAAAACAGACAAATAAAACCACACTGACTTCACTTCCTATGATAGATATTGTAAAAAGTTCCTCTGCAGTTCTTGGGGGAATTCAGTTGTCAAATGGTCCGCATGCTTTTGGTGTCTGCTTTTACTTCTAGTTCACTAGACTATTATTTTTTTCACTTTTGCTCCAGTATGAATTGAATATAATAATATGAGCTTTATTTATGAGATGTGACCTAAGCTGGCCTCAGTTTTACAGGTCTGTGGCTAACTTTCACACGAACATAGAGAGCAACTGCATGTAAAACTGATCAACATGTCCGGTGCAGTCATACTGCTGTGAGGTTGAGAAAGATTAAAATGTTCATATTTTGAAATGCAAACAATGGCTCATCCATCCTGTATTTGCTACTAAGAACTCATGCAGTGGGCGGTACAGTATTTACAGACATTTATATAGAGTTTCAATAGAATTTGTTAACTCGGTAGAGTTTAACAACAGTATGTGCCATTATCGGTTTATCTATTTGTCTTCATGTGTTCACTCACTGGAAACTTTGGTATTTGTTTGCCATGTTGGCCTGGAGCTTTTATTGTCATCATAATGTTAAAGATGAAATAAAGTGCCATCAAATATGACCTTTAGTTACTAAACCAGTGTTTGCATAATCATCCAACCTCTTTTTATCTCAGAATTAAACAGGCTGTTTTTGTTACTGTACCTTTAAGACTGATGTATGTAAATTTTCTCTGTTCTGACTGGCAGTGTAGAGCCTTCTTCATTAAAACAGTCCAAGCTGAAACGTGTCTTATAATTACAGCATAAATGGTCAGAACTAAGCTGCTATAAGCTGAATGGGAGTCAGTGAAGAGTCCTTTTCAGTGATCATGATGGAGATGCTAACAGGTTAGCTCACTAATCAGCATTTTAGCTTATAAGATATTTTTTATTAGTTGTGAGTAGGGCAGGGTGAGTTGCAAATTAATAAATAACAATTAATGTAATAAACATTGAAAATAGTGTACAAGAAATTGCAGAAAAATTAAAAGCATCTTTACAAGACCACAAACCTTGACTGATGTCATTGTCCATCACTAAGTTTGACTGTGGTTGTCCTATACTTGTTAGATAGAGGTCACCTAACTTTAGTAACCATTAAGCCAGTTCCCTTTAAGCCACATTACGTGATGGAAGTTTCCCTAAATAATATTTGTTTTCAACAGGTTAAACAGTAATATTAAATTTTCCAGAAAAGTCCCATTTTCACCATGTGATTGGTTTCTGCACACCTCCATGCCTGTAGTTTCAAATAGGCAAATTTAATGATGTATTATTCAGCTTGTTCACTATTGTGGTGTACAGTAGTGTTGAAGTCAGGATTACGATTGCGATATTTTTGTTGTGGTTGAGCTTTAGACAGATGTTCAGAGATATTGTGAAACTGGTCTTCTGTGGAAAACCATATATGCTTAGAAAGCATTTTCAGTGCTGGATCTGCTCTTTATAGGTTCACTATTGTCCAGATATTAATTGGGCCATTCTCATCACAGAAGTGATACTGAGTTGGTAGTATCATGGCTCACGGTGGACTGAGAGTAGACCACCACCTAAAATTACCCAGACAAGATCAGCTCTGTGGTCAGAAACTGACAGGTCTAGAGCTTGTCTGCTGTGCATCATTAGATGAGTTACATACAAAGTGGCTGAGGAGTGGAATACTATTGTAATTTCCTAAGCTTGAGCGATCCTATGTCTGATTCAACGTAAGAAAAAAGTTAATGTGGAACATTGCCATCAACTTCTATTCAAAGTGCTGGCTCGAAACGTAATTTTGTTTGACAGTGAAAGAACAAATAAAAATGGAGATATGAAAATGTAAGTTTTATATAAAAGTCATATTTACATGTCCATAAAAGTCGCAAAATGGGAAGGGTGAGATGCCTTCGAGGAGGCCATACAGTTCAGCAAGACACTGCCACAAAGTGGACGAAAAAGGAACCTCATATCTGCTTTTGTTGTAAATAGTTGTGTATAGTTTCATTTTATTAAGTTTTCACTTAATTTTTGATATTTTCATATTTACAGCCTGTTTTAAAGTGTTGTATCTTTAAAATGTTTCACTAAGCATAGTTTGTGGTTTTATAGTAAAAAAACAAACCAGATTTTACCAAACATTGGCATTGGCACATTTTTTGAGGTATATAAAGGCAAAATTAAAGTTTTCAAAACCAAACTAAAACATTCAATTTAGAAATATTAGCAGCTTTGGATCTGTACATGTGCTATTTTTCTCTGGAAGGACAAATGCTGTTTGGGCATTTCTTTTTGAGGTTTCATAATGTGAAATGTTATGCAATGTGTGATTTTGAAATTGGCTCTGCTCTTTTTGTGCTTTCAACTTCTTGGCTTTTATTTGTTATTTGTACTTTTGTAAATTTTAGAATGTTCACTGCAAGTATTCATTTGTTAAACAAAATATCATATTCCTGTGACGTATTTTGGCCATATAACACTCAAAGCGACATATTTTATGCTACTGATATCAGTAGTATTGCAGAGTGGGAATGGTCTCAATTAGCCGGTGCAACCCTCCTTGCAAAGTCTTATGTACATTTGTTGAGTGGACAGGTCAGGTCATTAAGTGGTTTTCTGCCCACATCACGTGTCATTATATACTTATGTCACGTGCACGGCCTCTGAAAGATGATTCAACACCATTTACTGGTTACCTGAGTAAGTGTGGCGTTGCTGATGTCATGGATATAAACAAAACCTCAGAAGCTACTGCTGAGTGCGCTGGCTAACATGGCTAACAGTCCGCTCAGTAATATATTAAGCTGGTCATATAGATTGTGTTTACAAATCTACTTTTATGAAATTGAAATTACAATACTACAATAATAACTTGCTATGTTTTTTCCAAATAGCAGTGGGAAAAGTTATAAGCTACTGGCTAATTTACTGTACTACACTGCAACACCCATATGAAACGTTGCGTTATGGGTAACAAAATCCTACAATGATAGTGATAGTGCAATTTTAGATACTGAGCTGACCCAGGATGTGGAGCAGTGTCCTCACTAACACTACTGAGATTCCAGCTTGGTAGCTAAAATTGCTAACACTGGGGACTCCATGCTAGGTGAGCTTGGTAGCTGAAATTGCTCACACCGGGGACTCATTGCTAACATGATCATTGCTTTGGATTAGGTTACCTGTAAGGTAACGTAATGTACTTGCAGCACAGTGTGGTACATTTGCCAGTTAGCTCGGATTTCTTGCCTCTGTTGTTTGGACAAAAGACGTAGCTAGATACTATTCTCACACAATTTCAACTGCTGTCCAAACTGTAGTTTTGTAAGCACAACCTTTATGACCTGAATACATTTCTGACTGAGTGGATGCTTTTTGCAGCTACTGGCCACATGCTAACCAGCTGCACATGATGATAACTAATATTTGCCCATAGACCCAATCACAGTGTGCATTATAAAAGTACTCTTCCACATGCTTGGTGCAATTACACAATTTCAGAAATTCCTAAATCCCCAAAGCCTAAGGGACTATTGCTTTAAAGGAAGTCATGTTTACATTTTATTTCCACTTCCCTCAGATGTAATCCACTCAGATATCACTTGAAGTGAACTTTTAACTTCTGTAGAACTGGAGCTGCAAGACTGATCTTGCTAACAAACACGATAAGAGGGGGACTTGCGGGTGCCTTTATAATGTCTTGTGCTTTTGGACTAAATTTAAGTGTCCTGCTCTGAGCGTTGTGCTTAACCAATTCAGTGAGTGTGGGAGTGGAACAACATATACGTGTAGAAAGCTTAATCAAACAAATTAGTAAATATTAAATAATAACAATAATGCAATTACCATGCATGATTAATGTAAAGGAGAAGAGTTAAGCTATCAATAATAAAGTCATAAACTCATTTGTGAAGCAAGAAGTCACATGAGTTGTCTGTTATTGTGCTACAGAAATGGTGGAGCCTCTAGACCAGCAGTGTTCAACTCCAGTATTGGAGAGTTCTCAGCTGTGGAATGTGCTCTAAAATGTTTAATTATGCATATTATTATGGTGTCTGCAGCAAAGCGTAGCCTACCGAAATAAACATTCTACATTTGAAGTCTTTTATTAAAAATACACAACCTGTTTAACATCCACATCGAGAGGAGCCAGCTGAGGTGGCTCGGGCATCTGTTTCGGATGCCCCCTGGACGCCTCCCTAGGGAGGTGTTCCAGGCATGTCCCCCTGGGAGGAGGCCCCGGGGAAGACCCAGGACACGTTGGAGAGACTGTCTCTCGACTGGCCTGGGAACGTCTCGGTGTTCCACCCGAGGAGCTGGCTGAGGTGTCTGGGGAGAGGGAGGTTTGGGTTTCCCTGCTCAGACTGCTACCTCCGCGACCCGGCCCCGGATAAAGCGGTTGATGATGGATGGATGGATGGAACCTGTTTAACAATAAATGTAAACTGGCCTGATGTCCACTAGATATATCAGAAGAAAGATCTTGTGAATTATGTGGAACTGCAGGTGGGACCAGGCTGAAATCTCTATGTTGCAGGCAGGGCACATGTTCATGATACTTGGCAGGAGCAGGACAAATTCTAGTAGAAGCAGGAATAATAAAATTTATCCAACACAGTCCTCTACACTATAGCTCAATGGTCACTGAAATAGCTTGTTTCTGTAGAAATACATCACCAGAAACACGCATCCTGACATTTATGAACGTCTCAGAGGTTAGTAGATGTGGTTTAGGACTCAGGTTGACTTACTGAGAGCTTTGAATTTTTTTTTTTTTGCTAAACCACTTTAAAAAAGCCAAATTGCTAGTTGTTGTTGTTGTTATTATATACCAGAACCTTTTTATGTATTAAGTATTAAAAATATAATTTTATATTTATTAAATGAAATAATTGATATAGTTTCACAACTTTCCAGTTTATTCACAGCAAAAAAACAGTTTATTTCAAATTCTCTGTTTTTGTGATGTCACATTAGCCACTGTATTTACATACATCCACCTGATTGACCTACAGGAGTTTAGCCCCATCTTTTTCACACGGAATTGTTTTAGCTTGGTCTGCTTTTTCAATGAACCACAGCATTTCAGAGCTTATTTTAAAGGTACAGTAACAAAAACTGATTATATGAGATAGAGAGGCAGGAAAATGAAATTTAAATTAAATGTGACTTATTTTAGCACATATCCATACAAATATCAGTGGATCTCAGTTTGGATGTCCAACATTTCCCCGATGCTGCTTGAGAGTGAACAGTACTGGCCTTATTATCTTCACCTGAGGTGCAGGGTCCTTGTGACCGCATACGTGGTGTCAGCTGTTAGCAGTGCCTTCGGTCTCTGTGCTTTAAATACAATTAAAGAAAACCTGCTAAATTAAATCAGGGGCTCATTTTTGACCCACAAAGTGTGTTGGGCTGGAAAAAGCCCTTGAGAAGACAAGCCTTGGAGATGAATGCATTTTTATGAAAAATGTAAAAAAAATCAGCAGTCTCTTCTGGCCAAACAGATGTGTTCTTCATTAATTTCTCAGGAAATTAGATTTAAAAGTTTATCACGCACATCCAACAGGAGCTTTACTTCAGCCCATTTTGAATGTGAAAAGTCAATTCTTCCTCCAGTATGTTTGTATAAAGACTCGGTCATATTTGCTGTGTTGGTACAAACCTGTCTATATGATAGAGATAGAAAGGAGCCACTGTGATCACCTTTGTTTACATTTCAGTGGTAGAATTACACACAGTTGAAAAATGGTGGAAATCCCCTTCTGATACTGTATGTGTTAGTCTGTAAACACAGACTAAAAGTATGTGACATAGCTAAAATAGGCAATTTTTATATATAAAAATGTCCTATAAAGTCAGAGGTGGTGTCCAGGTGGAAACAAGGTGTGTGTGTGTGTGTGTGTGTGTGTGTGTGTGTGTGTGTGTGTGTGTGTGTGTGTGTGTGTGTGTGTGTGTGTGTGTGTGTGTGTGTGTGAAAATCCCCCTCATGCCTGCTCTTCTCTCCGGTGTAATACTGTGGAAAAACACTGGTACTTCCCAAGGAATACTTCTGAGACTGTGATTATGAAAATGGTCCTTGCACTTTATAGGGAAACTAGTTTGATGACTGTAGGGTTTTTTAAAAATGCTTGTAAGGAATGTCGTTCAAGCACTTCAAGGTAATTCCCAGTTTAGAGCTAAAGCTTGACAAACACAGAAAATCATCTGATCTGAATCATTCTTTTTTAAGAGAGAACTGATTATAGGCCCTGACCGATAATCAGAGCCCTGCATTTAAGCAGAATGCAATTAGTAGTGGTAGCAGTAGTAGTGGTAGTGGTACATTGTCATAATTACGTTCCTCAAGGCTCCCATCCAGAACCGGGTGACTGGAATTGATACAACTTCATATTCAATCACTACAACACAATCTGGTACATTTATGTTCACAACCTGTTTTTTGTGAGCACACAGTAAATGTTAAAAAAAGAAAAGTCAGAAATGATCTAGAAACAGACTGTAAAACAGGTTGTTGCTGTCAAATAATATACAACTATATGTAGAATAGTATGTAGAACTGCAGATTTTCTCTGGTTTTACTATTTATAGGTCTGTGTTTGAGTAAAATTATTCTACTGACAACGTAAAATGAAATATAATATATTTAAAAATAAAAAGAAATGTAGACTATTTGTTTACAGAAAATAAACAACTGCTCAAAGAAAGGAAAAAGATGGGGTATTAATCAAACCTGCTAAAGGAAACAAGGAAGCTGAAGTTAGGCTCTTATTGGAATTCCCCTGTCCACCTTAAATGATGCAGCAGTTATACTTAATACTAATGTTTTAAACTGATAAGCATTCAGAAGTCAGTACTTTGTGGAATAAGCCTGATTAGAAGTTAAATAAAGTCAGATTTTGAAAGCAGTTTGAGCAGATTATATATTTTTTAGAATAGTTTATAAATTTTGCCTTCTTAACTTTTAAGGGATGTCAGTGTAAAAATATTTCAATTCAAGTTATTCATCTTGTTGCTGGCTGCCTTCTCTTTTACCTGCTCCAAGCATTTTCTGATGAATGCATTTTCTAACTAACTGATTCATTTCATGTGTCCAAAATAAGAGATCTTAAGTTTATCTGAGCGTCGTGAGAGTTGAGGATTGAGTTGGTTCTCTATTTGATTCTAAAAACTCTGCCAAGTTTCTAGATGAATGACTGTACATCCTAATACCCTTTAACATCATTATAGCCAATGACTTGAGTAAGTTTGTATGGTAATACTTCCACAGAGAGATAAACAGGCTGATTTTAGTGTTTGGTTCTAGAAGTGAGAAGCATTTGAGTGAAACCTTTGATTGGAATAGTCTTTGATCTTCTAAAATGGGCTGTTTTATTCTCAGCAGCTTTGGGGTTTCTGTAAATGGTGACGTTTTCATTTTACTGGCCTTCAGGCATTGACGTCACACATACAGATTGTTTTTCTGCTTTATTGAAGCATAATTATGTATTTGCATTTAAATGTTTGTTTATCCACGAAATAAGAAATATGTATATGTGTAACAAGTATACATTATAATGTAACAAGACATGCTTTTTATCACAATGCTTATTTCTGAAGTTTGCAGCAAATAGCATATATGAATAGATTTTATATAAAAAATTGGGACTGTATATATTAGGGGTGTAAAAAATGACCGGTACCACATCCCAACGCGACAGTATTTTACTGGTTCTGAATTCACATGTCAAATACAACTATACTAGTTGTCTAGTACAGTGGTAACCCTACTTACGAGTTTAATCTGTGCAGGAGCCGAGCTCGTTAGCTGGTTTGCTCGTTAGCTGGATGCATTTTCCCCATAAGAATACATGTAAAACTGATTAATCCGTGTCAGCCGGCCAATATACAGTATACTTTAATATGCTAAATAATGTGTTTGTATGGGTTTTTTAAAACATGTGACACCACGACACTCGTGTAGGCTGGCCGCTAATGAGAGGGAGACCGACGGTGCTCGTGTAGGCTGGCGGCTAAGGAGGACAGGAGGACAGGCGTACGTGTATGGCATGGTTACACTTATCATATGAAAAGTAAAAGTAAAATGTATCTAACTTTCTTGTTCACTACCTTTTGCTACCTTAGCGTCGCTTTCAACAGGCACTTTAACTGGACAGCGGTCAAAGGTATTGACTGACCTCTTCTTCTACGGTAGCATCTAGGAGATGCTACGACCGCAGCGCCCCTAGCGGTTTGGCATACTTGAAGAAAATTACTCGTTAGCTGGAATTTTACTCGTTATCTGGAACAAAAATATTCCGAGATCTCGACTCGTTACCTGGAATACTCATTAGTAGGGATGCTCGTAAGTAGCGTTACCACTGTATTTCATTAATCTGTTTGAAAGCAAGAAAAATCACATTTTTATTATTAATTTTACATTGATTCAACATAAATTATAATCTATTTTAAACAAGTAACTCGTATTATTTCCTATCCTATTATACTGAACTGAATTGTATCAAAATCCTACTCAATCGAATCGAACTGAATTCGTCCAATTTAAAATATATTGTTTCTGAATCGTATCGTATTGCATGAAACAAGATACGTATCGGATCATCATTTATTGGACAGATGCACACCCCTAGTATATATGTATTTACCATAAGTTGGAAAATGTATTTTAATGAACATGGTTTAATATTAGAACATTATAAATACAGTGCTCTGAGCTTTAGACAGCTGTAAAAACACTGAAAAGCAGGTTTGCGTGGATTTACGTGTTATGTGGTCTACATTTCTAACATTCAAATAGAGCTGTTGGTGGGACATTGAACCAGAGTAAAGAAGTGTGTTTTAGGTCACAGACATAGAATTGAAATGCACTGCATATGGAATTTTCTATTTATACTATTATTATAACTATTTGAATATAAGTAATATAATGTTATATAAAATTCATTCTACGTTACAACCATCAGAATGGCTAGCAAATGATACTCTGGGTTATAGATGAAGGAACATTCCCCATTGTGCAAGCTAAAAATAGGACACAAATGACCAGTTAAAACTAGAAAAGTGCATTTCCTGAAGGAAACGCGGGATGTTTGCGCATTGCTAACATGGCCCACAAGCTAAGGTATTCCAGTTGGTTTGTAAGGGGATGCTGTGGTATCTGTGGTGGTTGCTATGGGCCACCAAGGCGTTTGCTATGGGCCACCAAGGCGTTTGCTATGGGCCACCAAGGCGGTTGCTATGGATCTGCACTAGAGCTCTGTTACTTGCCCTGATGCAGTATATCAATTTTGGTGGTTGTCGTGCAAATGCAAGCCTGGAATTTGGTATGGCCAAAAATGAATGGAGGTCAATGGGATGAAAAAGGGATGGCAATAAAACGACAAATAAATGAGTGCGGGTCAAAACAACAGTGAATTTGTGCTCAGGGGCCTGCCCTGATATAGTGTATCCGAAACGGTGCGAGTCGGTCAAGCAGAAGTACAATAGATGAGCATGCATTTTTGCTCCCTATTCATTCTCTATGGGGAAAAAATCCCAGATTAAGGAAGATTTTAGGAAAACTGCACATCCGATCAAAATTCTGTATACAAGCCCGGATCACACAATCGAATTGAACAATCTGGAGTTGGAACGGTGTCGATATCTCGAAAGCTGCGGGACAAGAAGTGCCTCAAAAATCTGGCGGAAGAAGAAAAATAATATATGAAAAACGAATAACAGTATATTGCGCATTGCTTTGCAACGCACAACATAATAATCAGATATAGTTTCAATTTGGAGCCAATAATAATAATTTTGATTTTCCATTTATTGGCAAATAATATCGGCCATTAATATTTCATACAACTCTGAGAGAGAAAGATGATATTTTCAGAATATATTTTGGTCACCAAAAGTCATTAAAGGCCTAAAAGGCCCTCAGGGTGTTCTACTGTCTAATTTCTAATTTTTCACTTATGTTGTAATTCAGATTCAGAGTATGGCTTAGAATCAAAGCATATTAACTTTTTTTGGGTCATCATTTTTGTTAAGATCAGATACACTGGAAATTGTTATAACAAGGCCTCATGTACTCAAACTTGGCAGTTATTGCTTATGTGTGAATAACACTAAAATGACCGCATGCTTTTGATGTCACTGATAATAATGACTTCTAAGGGTTAGGCCACCTTCATAGTGTGTGTGGCTCTGTATCTCCTTGTGGGGACAAAAGGTCCACATAATAGCAGGAATACAAGCCAGATCTAATGAAGTGGGAACATTTTGCTGGTTGTTACAAAGGAAATGTGTAACGACTTCAGGTTAATAAGGTTAAGTTTGAGCTCAGGTTTAGGTGTAGTATTAGTATTACTGCAGTGTTACATGATTCAGCAGAATGTCCTCACAGATATAGGAATACCTAAGAGATGTTAACTGTTGCATTTTGACTGTTAAAGACAGGTTTTACAGGTGAAGTGACCCATGGATCATTTCCACAAAAAAATTGCTGGTTCAGTTAAAGGGTGTGTGTGTAGGTGTGTGTGTAGGTGTGTGTGTAGGTGTAGGTTGTAGGGTTGTATCATGTATAGCAGGGGATGCACGTCAGGAGATTACTGGGAATCTCCTGTCTTTTTTTTTGTTCAAAAAACAATATTGGGATTTTTTTTTATTGGTAGTTACAACATTAATAACCGGTACATTTCTTAGCATAATGACACATTACTCAATGTGGGGAAAAAACACGTATTATTTCTTGTCAGTATTTATTTAAACAGGCGGCTGATTTTGGGTTTTAATGTTTTATTTTAAATACTATTATTTATTCTTACATTTTTAGCTAATAGGAAGTATTAGAAATATATCCTCTTTGTTCTTTTAGCCTTCTGTATGAGAAGGCTTAATAAAAATGAAATGGATTGGTTGAACAAAATTAAAATTGGTCATTTAAAACCTTTCAGAAATTTCCAGATGAGCTGCTTTATTTATTTATTTATTTATTCATTTATTCATTTATTCATTCATTCATTCATTCATTCATTCATTCATATGGTTACTTTTAGTTGTCACAGTTCTCTAAATAATATTTGTCTATCAAATAATGTTTGAAGAACCAAATTTTAAACTGTCTTGGTCCTTTAAATTGCATTTTTAAAATTGTGTTTGGAACCCAAATTATGCTGCTTTAATTTGAGAATGATGTCATACCTGAGTTGACGACATGCCAGTAAAACTTTAGCAAAGCTAGCAAGGTTAACCATTACTGGACAAAAATACAAACTAATAGGAAAACCTCAGAAATAGGACTTGGCTAATGGGAATTGGCTTAATTGTCCCATTAGAGGCCACTGGTTTCCTGCATAGCACATTTTCCCTTAGAAAACCAGTAGATGTGTCATTAACATATTAAGATCACTGTCATTTGATTAAATTAATTAACTTCAGTTAATTGATTAATTACGATTACTTGCCTTTAGACACCATTACAAAAATCAAGAGGAACATTGAATGTTTTCTGATTTCTTTTCAACCGAGGACGTATTACTTGGTGTTTATATTAACAGATTAGCCATGTTTCCACAGATTGAAGTTGGCCAGTACTGTGTGTGAGTCAAATTTAATAAGACATAAAGAGACAGAAGCGCTAAACTGTATAAAACTGCAGCTTTTACACTGCTATGTGCCAGCAGCCATCTTGGATTTTGAGGTTGGGGTTGGATGAGGCTCTACTGACTTAGAAAATTTAAATAAAGTACTGGGACTTTGGAAATCCAGACTGGAAATGGAAAGCAGGATTAGAAATGGAACTGTGTGGTTAACGTTGCTAACAGTGTAGAAGTGAGGTTCTATTAACTTAAAGCCATACTGTGCCTGATGCCACATCCTGTCTGTGAGACCTGCATTAAGATTTGGATGAGTTTTGATTTCTTTTAAGTTCTGTTTAGGTGAGCGCAACTCCAGTTCTCAACTACAGAAGCTAAATTTGGACTCTTGGCAGATCAGCTACATCTGGAATAAGTGGTATATTATGGAACAAATAGCTTTTGCTTGGACTGTTCTTTTAGTGTATTGTTACGAGCAATTTTAGAGTGAAACTGGTTAAATCTAGTTGCGGTGGCTGAGTGGTGGTTAATTTTTTTTGTTTTTTTGTGCGTAGTGTTTTGAGAGTTTGCTGGGAAATGATAAGGTCTGGGCTGTAACGTAGCCATCCCGTTAACATTAGCCATAGAGTTCCTGAGGAAATGGTTAACCTGCCTCTTCCTTCCGTGAAATCAACACAGACAAACACCAAGCCAGTGTGAGCTCAGACGTCCAGCTGTGGGGTCAGTTACAGCATCTCAAGCTGCAGGAAACTTTCGTTTATAAAGCTGTACAGTAGTTTGGTACGCAGACTTTCTCCTTTTTCCCAAATTGTATTAGTGACAACTTTAATTCTTTACTTTTATATAGAACCACAGGGTTAATTTAGCTAACAAATACTGGAAGCATATGTATACCAATTACCATGATGCTATATCTGGACCATCACAAACTGGTCTGTAACTGTTAAGATGTTCAGTAATCTCTAATAGATGTGATTATGTGGTTTCTTACACTGTATGATATGCTGTTATCTGTAAACATGGGCTGAAGTTCTTTAACATAGCTAACAGTGACTGTTCATGTTTACAATTCGATCATACAGTCAGAAACCACCTAATCAGGATGATCAGAGCTGAAATAAAATTTGTATTGTCATTTGAACAATCAGTTTGATTGTTTAGGAATTTTATTGTTGGCGAACTTTGCCTTGTTTCACATTTGAGTACAATTTAGCCATGTGTCGGTTTGTCAACATCCTAAAAAATGTTTTTAAAAATAATTTTAGAATAATTAAATAGAGGTATAAATACTACAGACACACCCTAAAAATGTTTCCCTTTTTTTTCTTTTTTCTTTTTTTTTGTAATTAACAATTTTTATTGGATTTTTTAACATTGATATCACTGAACATACAAGAAAGTTTGAACAAGATGACCTAACAAATACACATACAAAGAAAAAAAAATAATAATAATGCTAAGTAAAATAATAATAAAATTTACAGGTGTTCTTATCTCCAGGCAAGCATATACTTATGGAAAAGAAGAAAGCAATAAAAATGTTTCCCCTTGATTCAAACAATAAACTTGAATTGATGTTGATAAAAATCAATTAACATATATAGATGGGTCAGTTGTGAAATAAGGTGACTTCGATCCAGTCATCGATCCAGTTTGATACCCAAGCAGGACATGAGGTCCTGGGCAGATGTGAATAGGACTTCAGGCAAGTTAGCTCACTGCCTTTATGAGAAGTCTTTGAAAAACGTCAAAACTTCTCCTTGCAGAAGCACTCCAAATCTGTCAGGTTGTGAGGCCATTTTTTGTTGATGTGGAGGTTTGCTTTCGGTTGTTGTGCCAAGAGGTCAAATTCCTCTTCAGCTTTAGCTTTTTATCAGAGGCCTAAAAATTTTATGCCAAAACTGTTATGACTGATATTTGGAACTGTTCGTAATTCCGTCCACCTTGACTAGAGCCTCAGCTCCAGCCACAGAAAAATAGCCCCAAAGCATAATGCTGCCTCCACCATGCTTCACTGTGGGTCTGGTATTCTTTTGGTGATGCACATTCTTGACTTTGAACCAAACATACTTTTTGGAATTATGGCCAAAATGTTCAACCTTTATCTCCTCAGACCATAACGTTTTCCCAAAGAACAAAATTGTATTATTTTTTTAAATTTAAGAGTAAATTTTAAGCAAATCTTTAAAAACAATCTGCTTATTTGAAGGATTATTTTACATAAAAAGTGAATATTTATATTTATGTAGTTTTGAGTTGGACATGTAAAAAAAAAAATATTGCTGACTGTTAAAATCTAGCGTGTTTTTCCTGTGATGTGATTTCTGCAAAGTGTTCTGTGAATTTTGCAGTCTAGAAACTGTAACAATTGTGATCATATTTGTGGGTGGAGCATGGATAAGATATCTGTAGTGAATACATTTATCCGGTATCTGAGTATACACTGATTTAAAATTAATCTTATTCCACATAGAATCTCTCTCTCTCTTTTTCTCTCTCTTTATATATACAAACCGGATTCCAAAAAAGTTGGGACGCTATACAAATTGTGAATAAAAACTGAATGCAATGATGTGGAGATGGCAAATGTCAAT
>BRDA01002959.1:102232-119669 GCA_036984385.1 Crenuchus spilurus | reverse complement strand
GAATAAAATATTGACATTTGCCATCTCCACATAATTGCATTCAGTTTTTATTCACAATTTGTATAGCGTCCCAACTTTTTTGGAATCCGATTTGTGTGTGTATATATATATATATATATATATATATATGCTGTGCAAGTTTACTATAACTGCCACTACATAAAAAGGAACAGTTAATTTCTGTTCAAAGTCCTCAATCTGACATCTCCCTCTATACTTTACTCTTGGCACAGCTGTCTTCTTTGTGCCAGACCATCGTAAACAGCATTTATTTCCACATTTAGAACTGGAGCAGGCTTTTAGACTCAGAACTGAACTGTTTTGACTCAGCTGGTGAATGAAAAGCAGGAATTGAGCTTTCTTTATCTTACTATACATTTAAATGTATGTACTTTTCAGTCAACAATTGTGACAAATGCATGTTCACAGTGCCACCTAGTGGTGTGACGGAGGACATGCAACAGTAATAATAATTTCATATATTTAAAAAAGCTGTAATAAGACTAGAAATGTATTTCAGCTGTTCACTCATGAGGAATATTTTTTGGGGTATTCTATTATTTACATAAAATTGAATCTGTCTATTTTGATCATATTCAAATGCATTTTTTTTGTATATTTATTGTTTTGTGTTTTGTTTTCTCAGCTACTGTCATTTGTGGCCTTTGTGCTGGAGGAAGTTGTGAGTAACTGTTCCGACTGTGGTCCGCTGTATTTTTTCGAGTTTGTGAGCTGTACAGCCTTCCTCTTCACCTTCCTCCTCCTCATTCTCCTTACCACAACACTACACGAGAGAGTTGGAATCAATTGTTGGCCATTGTTGGTGAGTCTGTGTCATAGACCACTTGAATGCAATCGTATTTTATACAATAGTGCACTTCCTTCAGATGCACTGTTAGCCAAGAGTCCAGATTTTGCTTTTTTAGTTTTAAAGAAGTAAAAATACATCACAGAAAGCAATTTATATTGTGTCCTAAATCACTCTAGTGTGTTATTCATTAAGATCTGGATGAGGTTTGAGTGGCTGATGTATTTTTACTAAAATAACTGGACTTTTTATGTGACTGTCAAGTCTGTTGTTGGTGTTAAAGTTCTAAACTGAAAAGCAAAGCCTGGCTTATTTAAGAGAAAATAAATGGAACATAGTTTAAACAGGTGTATAAACTCTAATATCTACATTACTTACGACTGGCTCACTGTTCTCATCTGTTTCTCCTGCAGGACTTTGTGTACACAGTTGTCATCATGCTTTTGTTCCTCATTGCCTCGATTGTGTTCCACATCGGTAACGGTGGGAGTACTGCAGAAACTGTTGCTGTGGTATGATACCTTCTACTCTTTAACTCTTTAACATACCTACCAACATTAAGCTGTGAAGGAGAGGGAGACTTTACAGTGGCATCTGTGGGAGAGTGTACAAACATTACTTTCACTTGCAAAAGAATGTTTGCCGCTGGCATAGAATGTACAGGGCTTAAGTCCATCCCTAACAATGCGGTGATGAGTCATTAACATCAGGCAGAGTCTTGTTTAGTGTGCAGTTCTAAACTAGTGAAGAAAAAAAATGGGACTCTATACATTTCTTGCTTTATTTTATTTTCTATTTTTGGAAAATCAGTAAAATATAGTTTAAGTGGGGGTGCACTTTTGCACAACACCCACAACTGGTTCATCAGACATCATACAGTCATGGCCGAAAGTGTTGGCACCCCTGACAATAATCCATTTTTGGAGTTTTGTGTGAAATTGTCAAATTTGCCATTTTTCCCTCTGTTTTTTGTGTTGTTCCAATACACACCAAGGAAATAAACATGTGTATAACAAAATGTGTAATTGCAATAATTTTCTGGGAGAAATACTTTTTTCAGGGGTGCCAACACTTTTGGCCATGACTGTATATGATTCCACATATACATTAGAACACGGGTGCACACACTTTTTCAGCCTGTGAGCTATTTATCTAATGACTAAGTCAAAATAATCTACCTACTATAAAAATGCAAGACATACATTTATTTATAAATATACTGACAGTTTATGTGTACAGTGTATGCTGGTGTACCTTGAATAACTACATGAACCCATATTACACAACACAACTGTGTACATGTTTTGTCATTAGCCTACTTTACTCTGATGACTTGCACTGAATGGAATCAGTCAGGGATGCATAGTCTGGACAGTAGTTACTGACAGCCAGCCTCAAGCAAACCTCCAAATGATCATCAGTCATAGTGGAATGATACTTGGACTTAATGATCTTCATGTGTGAAAAGCCTGACGCCAAATAATACAGTGAAGACAAACACACTTCAAAAATGACAGTAAAAAAGTCCTCCACTCTGTATGGAAATTGTCAGTTTTAGGTTTCTAAAACTAAGTTTTAGAACTTACAGTGACAGGTGAACATGGACAGCTGGCGATTTTGAAAAACGCTGGTTAACAGCAGGTGCTGTTAACAGCCAATCACACGTTAGCAAGAAACGGCAGAGCCAATCGAATGAGCTTGTGGGCGGTCTAAAGTGAAACAAGATTTTCAGATTGAGCAGCTTGGAATCCCGCTGGGTCCTAGTGCTCGACCAGTCTCCCTGTACGTCAATCAAGTGACAAGTTTTATAGCGAGTACGGTTATAAGGCTGACGTCTATTTTTTTAAAATGCCATGTGATCTACCCACACTACCTTTGCGATTGACCGGTAGATTGTGATCGACGTATTGTGCACCCCTGCATTATAGGATACTTATAAAACATCCCACCTCTCCTGAAAGTTCTGGAAACCTCCTGCATATTGACAGCAACTCCATGACACCTGCAAATTATATACAATATCCCTGAAATTGATTTTTTGAGTCCTGGTTGGTCTCTCTTTATGCTAAGTAGACCTCTGTTTTCTCTGAGACCAGGGTTTACAGTTCACCTACAGCTCTTCAGAACACTGCAGAATGGTCCATTGACTTGAATTGTCCATCCCAATGTTCAGAAGTCTGATATTTCTTGATGACCACTGAAATAAAAATAAAAAACCTTTCATCATCATTAACACATGTTTGTATTCATTTTGCAGGTGTTCGGCTTCATGGCGTCCCTCGCGTTCCTCGTGGATGTTGTTTTCTTTGTGAAGTCAAATGGCATCCCGTGTCTAAACAGGAACAAACCCCAAGCAGAAAACCCAGCAGCACCAGTGGCCGAGAGTGAGAAGCTAAATGTTAATGGAAGTGACTGAATCTCACTGGTGATGTAAATCCAACCCATGCAGTCACTTCACTCTGAATCCACGACGTAGACTGACGCACTGCACCCTAGTGTCTTTTTATTTCATTTTATCTCTAAAATGAAGACCCAAAATGAAGAACAGAGACCTTGACGCTCCAGTTTTTTATTGACACGCAGATAAGATTGCTGTATTGTTGTGATATTTGAGGGTCATGAGGTTTTGTGACCTATTGAGTCTTAACGACATGTGGAAACAATTAATTTAGGAGAAAATTATTTTTCTCTCTTTTTTACATAGTTTTTAATTAGTTAATTTATCAGTTATGCCCAGATTTTAGATGCCATTGCTTAAATGTTTCATTATGATTTATTAGTACTAGTTTAGAACCACAAATGCAGCCTTAAGCTGGCACACTCCTGGCCAAATAACATGTTTTGTAGATTTTTTGAGGCTAAAAAATTTAAATAATGTTTTTCTGCACATTTTAGTGCACAGTCTCTCTTCATTTGCTGAATTTAACCATAAATTGTGATATTTAGTGTGCCATAATGTTTCTCCACATACTAAAGTCAGTAAATGAAGAATAAGTGCATTAAAATGTTCAGAAGTTTGTTCCCTGAAGAAGACGTACTATTGGGTGCCCCCCTCTTTGAATGTTTCACATGGCTGCATGAATCCAAAAAGTCAAATTACGTCTACATGCTATTTTCAGAACCTACAATTAAGGAACCACTTCAATTTTAGAAATGGTTTGGCTGTAATTATGAGCCTCCAGCAGATGTACTCAGGCTGTCTACTTTAATATAATGTAGTATGACTTTAGTGCTAGTTTAACAGGCAGATCTTTTAAATACTCTACATTGTGACAGACTTTGGTGTTCAGGAGCATTCCACAGATATCCAGATTCAGATCTGAAAAATTTGGAGGCCACTGTCTGTAGATAGTGACCACTGCTGACCTCCACATTTCTTACTGTTAAGAGATGCTCTGACCAAGTCGTGGGACCATAACAGTTCTTTTCATAGCTGTGTATCTTTTTGCCTTTTTCATGTACCGTTAGTTCTTTTAAAAATCACATCCGTATGATTATAGTCACGTAGAATTGCTCAATATTAACCACTTGTATTTTTTGGAGACTATTGTCATGCTCATCATTCCTGCGTTTTAAGTGCTCAAGATGAATAGCGGCTAATCCTGTTAGCACGGCTAACCTCTTTACTTTTTTAAGGACATGTTTGTTGTTTATCAGGTGATAAAACAACCAAAAATGTGCCTGGTAATGTAAAAGTTCAATGTACCTGAATCAGATTTAAACTGAATACATAATGTTTGCTTTTTTAAGTGTTTGACTGGAAGCTAACATGGCTAATATTAGCCTCGTAGCTGATTTGTGATAAGGATGTTTTGTATAAATGAGATTTTCTGGTCAACCAGCCCTTTAAAGTATAAAAATAAAAAATGTAAGCAGATCTATCAGCTGAAGTAGAACCAAATACTGCACTGTTACTAAAGCTTTTAAATAACTTTTATATCTTGATCATGGCTTAATTATGATTTTTATTGTTTTTACTGAAAAAAAAATTATTTGAGTGTTTGTAGAGCCTGAGTCTGAGATTATGTATCAGCCTAAAGAAATATTCAACATTGTTCCTGCCTGTGTTTATCATTTTTGGAAGGGATGTGTTAAAGGGACAGTTCACCCAGAAAACATATGTGACCCTGCCAGGGAAAACCAGGTCAAAGTCAGTCTTTTTTTTTTCTTCAAAATTTATTACAACATTTTTTTTTGTGAATTTAAGTTTCATTTTTGATCAAAATATGTACTACGATAGATATCTGAGACGATTATCTTTCATTTACAGCAATAATACAGAGTGGCTAAGTTTTGTGGCTAATGTGAGTGACACGATATTGACACGATATCTCAATAAGTTGCCCAGTGACTTTGGCCTGGTTTTCCCTGGTGGGGTCACATGTGTACATATATTTCCACTTGCCTCAGATGTAGTCAGTCAACCAAGATATGCTTGGAGTCCAAATTTAGCTGCTTTAGAACTGGAGCTTGCTAACAAACACTACAACTCAATAGTCACCTAAATAACCTGGTCATTTCTGTTGAAATGCATCACTTTATCTTGATGAAAGTCTCACAAACTAGTTGTGGTGTAGCTTCCAGTGTGACTTACCGTGCACTATAGAACAATCAACCCTTCCTGCTCTGATGTGGTTTGTGTATGTATGGCTGCCACATCATTCAGAGGTTGTAATTATTTTGAAAGTTGAGTTTTACTGTTTGTTAGCATTAATGTTTCCTGTTCTAAACTAAAGAAAGCACATTTGTCAAAAGTAGATGAATCTGTAAATATTAAAGTTTGAGTGAACTGCTCTTTTAAGCAGCTTTAATAGCTAAATATTGATGTATAGAAATTTAAAAAATATTTTGATACTGTTTGAGTGAAGTGCTGTAGCTGTGAACAGTTTTCTGTATGTGAGCGTTTCTGTTTCCCAGAGTGTGCGTGTAGGTTCAGTTGTTCATTCGTTTAAATGCCCGGAGGACCAAACGGACTGCAAGTCAACTGAGACGAACCTTGTGCCTTACACAAGCACCCTCCAGCTTTATAAACTACTAACATCACTTGTGTGTTGGATAGGTTTTCATTTTATACTGACAATGCAAATGTAAACGTGTATACAGTGAATTCAGCCATGGGATGATTAAAGGAAAACTTTATTTGCTTTTCAATGTCTGTCTGCTGTGTCTGTAGTGTACACCTGATTTACTGTAGAGTATAATTCAACTCTGCCTGGAAAAAAACTAATAACTGAGCCTAAACTAATAGAAGCCAATGGGCAGCTGGTGAATATTGTGAGTAAATATTTGAAATGCGTGGCTGTTAGGAATGATAAAATACTATCAATGGGGGCAGCCATGGCCTGGTGGTTATGGATCTGGTCTTGTCATTGGTTTGATCTCTGGGCAGGTCATCGTTGAAGTGCCCTTGAGCAAGGCACCTAACCCCCAATTGCTCCCCAGGCGCTGTGGATAGGGCTGCCCACCACTTTGTGCACATGTTCTCTCTCAGTTCTGTTCACTTGTGTGTTTCACTGCACAGATGGGTTAAATCTCTTTGGCAAAGTTGAATTTAATCTAATCTAATACACTGATTTGCACTGCCATAAAAGTTGACAATGCCTTGGTTTTAAATCAGATTTATTTATATACATCCCAGGCAAAAGATGAGTCAGCTTGCTTGTTTAAGGTGGTAGTAACTTTAGGATCCTCCTGCACAATGAGTATCAGGCTATAAATACCTATGGGGTGTGTGAAAGGATTCATAGATGAAGAAAAGGTGCTATAGTGTGTTTGATGTTTGGCTAAAAGGACTGATTGGCCTTTGGCGCACCCAAATGCAAGGTGTGAAGGAAGTAGCTGAATTTGCAGGTAAATCAAAGCATACAGCTCTACCAGCAGTGGCAAAAATTCAGGTTTACAGGAAATTCTTAGAATTGTGGGTGAAAGATGAAACTGGTGGATAGCAACCATCAAATTCACTTCCTAGCAAGAATTACTTCTAGACATCAAAGCAGGTCCTTTGCAACCAATTTCTGAGAGAACACTCCATAGGGAAGTGCATAACTTGAACATAAGTAGCCTAATTGTGTTTACAGCCACAATTCTGAGGTGAATTTTCTTTCGACTGGAGTTTTTACCACTGCTGGTAGACCCCAAATGAATGTGTACTTCAATGCACCTGCAAATTCAGCTACTTCCTTCACACTGTGGCTTTTGCCACAACCACAAGCAAGCACGTTTCTGCCAGTTGTTAACATTTGCTTTGTTTAGCCATTTTTAAAACACTGCTCACGAGATTCACTGTGCCTTAGTTTAAAAATGTGACCAATCACTTGTCAGCAATAATTTTATATTAGATTCTTCTTCCCTAAACTGCTTCTCAGGCTTGCTCTCTTGGCTCCACTGCTTTGGCAAGTCACCAATCATCACAGAGGAGGAAGAACTACACAATCCACTGTGTCAAGTCACACCGTTTGACATGGAATGAATGATGGATGAATCGCATTAGTATTTGCTTCATATGTATCTTTAATGGCAATGCATCAGGATGTGTATCACATCAGCCATCATTGGAGATGCTCTCTAATAGCTGTGTAACATGAATTTGAAAATCAATCTACGAGTTTTGGTGAGACTCTCCTCAATATTGCTCTTATGGAGTAAAAGTGAAAAGAAGTTCTGGTTACTTTAGTTTTCTGTGATGTTGACCGATATCTTTGGGTCATGTGGAACCTGTAAAAACTCCACCCTCTTTGCTACACTGAAAGAGCTGGACATACAGATTCACAGCATAGCTTTTCACTCAAGAATACATGTACATCAGTATTTATCAGCAGAATTCAGCAACTACCCATTGGTTTCCATTAAAAGTCTGTTCCAAGTCACTTATTTTTCATTTTTTTGTGTCATAGGACATGTATGCAAATGATTCTTTCTGTGAGCTCACTGTACACCACAGACACAGTAAACGGAGATGAAGTTTAAAAACAGATGACTTTATTATTTTGCCATCGTGACTCTTTAAATATTGTCTTTTTGAACATGTTTATACAGATATACAATAAAATACAACAATCCATATACAGTCTAACGGTGTCTTGTCCTCATGCTAGACTTTATTCAATGTACCTGATTAAAAGCCTGATTGCTAGTAAATAAGAGTTTCTTAAAGGGCCTGTATCATGGAAAACCATCTTTTTTTTTTTATTTTTTATTTTTTATTTATTTATTTTTTTTTATAAAGATGAAAAAGTTTGTTGTTGAATGTAAATTGTAACATTTTCAAAATGTCATATATGCTGACAAAACCCATTTAAAATGTATTGGCTTTATGATGTCACAAAACATGGTGCATTTGCATATGAGCATATCCACAGTACTGGGAATTAATTCTTATGGTTTCCATGTAACTTACACAATTTATTATAAATTCTATTTAGTGAATATAATTGATGGTATAAGTTGCATTAAATGAACACATTTTATCTTCTGTCATGTTAGAAGGTTTTTTGTTTTCTAAATCATATAAATTTGTTGGTGAATTGAGTAACTTTTTAGATTGCGTAAGTTATGGTTTCCATTTAACAGGCACAGATCAAATATTGTAGGTTGGACCGTCAGGAATGAGGTTTATGCCCGGAGTAGACTTGTGTCATACAGAGGTTTGTGCCATAATGATAAAACTGTAATGTTTTAATAAACCAGCAAGTTTATGCACAATGGCACCATGTAACTAATAGAATCTAAAGCAAAGACTTGATTCTTGTCCAATTTTCAAAAAAAAAAGTAAAACAAAAGGACAGATCTGATTTCAGAGTAATTTAGCTTACTTGGACATGTTTGCACATTTTGTGACAAGTTTAATTTTGAAGTTTCATATCCCAGAACGGGGGGCACGGTGGCTTGGTGGTTAGCACGTTCGCCTCTCAGCGCTGGGGTCTTGGGTTCGATTCCCCATCTGAGCGGAGTTTCCATGTTCTCCCCGTGTCTGCGTGGGTTTCCTCCGGTTTCCTCCCACAGTCCAAAAACATGGTGGTCAGGTGAATTGGGTACTCTAAAAATTGTCCGTAGGTGTGTCTGTGTCTGTGTGTGTCACCCAGCGATGGACTGGCGCCCTGTCCTGGGTTTAGTTGAATAGTGTAATGCCCTGCCCTGCGCCCAGTGAGGGGGTGGGGGACTAACCGCGACCCTAATAAGGATTAAGCAGGTGTGATAATGAATGAATATCCCAGAACTGTTTCCCAGTACTGTGGATGTGCTCATACTGACATATTCAGCTTACATTAATTTAACCCCATCCACTCACTAGAACTGTGTACTGACAAGAACTTGGCAATATTATATTATGATATTGGGGTTACAATTCAATATATCTTAATATATTGTGATCTGTGCAGTAGCCATTTTTCTAGTCAAGTTATGTTTGCTAATGTTTGACAATGAATCATTGTGTGCCACCAATATTTGCATGTAAAAAAAAACACTATTTTTAAGAATTAATACACGATCACAAAACACTTGTGGTAATCAAATGTATTAGAAACAAAATATGAGAAATAAAAATATATTTCTATTGGTCTACTGATCAAGAAATTTTAACACAATCTAAAGTCTAACTGGCATATTCTAATGATTAAAAAATGTTAGCAATTGAGACACATTCTTAGATACATCCATTTTCCCAATCCAGCTTAAATGGTCCAGCAGTTACAATAAAGAGCCTGAAGTGCCTGAATGTAATTACTGGATGATTTAAGTTGGAATGGGGAAATTAGAATGATTAGTGCAGCTTCAGGGGGGCACGGTGGCTTAGTGGTTAGCACGTTCGCCTCTCAGCGCTGGGGTCTTGGGTTCGATTCCCCATCTGAGCGGAGTTTCCATGTTCTCCCCGTGTCTGCGTGGGTTTCCTCCGGGGTCTCCGGTTTCCTCCCACAGTCCAAAAACATGGAGGTCAGGTGAATTGGGTACTCAAAAAAAAAAAAAAATTGTCCGTAGGTGTGTGTGTGTGTGTGTGTGTGTGTGTGTGTGTGTGTGTGTGTGTGTCTCCCAGCGATGGACTGGCGCCCTGTCCTGGGCTTAGTTGAATAGTGTAATGCCCTGCCCTGCGCCCAGTGAGGGGGTGGGGGACTAACCGCAACCCTAGTAAGGATTAAGCGGGTGTGATAATGAATGAATGAATAGTGCAGCTTCATATTGGCAACACAATATACTTTGTAACCTAAAATTGATGTTTTTTTTCACATTTTTTGGCAGCAAAATGTCAAGCAGCTCGGCTTGTGGCCATCCATCTTCCTCTTGATCACATTCTGATCATCAAACTGTAGAAAACTTTTTTGCGACACTTACACTGTATGGCCGCTAGAGGCCGCCGTTTACACAGTAAAGATACTGCAGCAGGTGACGCTGCTGTCTCTTAACGCTGCACTGGAAAAGTAGAAACCAACCAGTGGAAACATCCCAGTGAACATCATCTCCAGTCAGAGGGACAGACACATACCGAGAGAGACAGAAGGAAAGAGGCTGGGCTACTTTATGTCCCACTGTGGAGCTGTGAGGATGGAGTTCAACTGTATGGATGAAGCTCACGTTTAATCTCCCCTCAACTAAGTGAAGCAACAAACTGCTGGGATTATTACTGTTTCTACTCGCTGGAGGTGAGTGCAGAGCTTTGTATCTGGATACATTGGTGAAATTTTTGTTTTTAGAGTGTGGATGAATCTTCTCTTGTGTTTCTAAAGGTATATGTTTGTTTTAGCCTAAATATGGACCAGTTTTATCTCTAATGTTATAGGAATCATTAATAGTCAGTTTAAGCTGTGTTTGATTGGCTGTTGGATGGGAAACTCTTAAATGACCCACTAGTTGGTTTAGAAAGTTTGTGTGGCTGCAAAACATTCAGGTGAGTAGTCTAGACATCCAAGAGCAACGTGTTTAAGTACAAAAGATGAAATGATGGTTAATTTAAACAAAAACTATGTTTGTCTTCTCTGTGGTTTTTTATGGATGTGACAGCAAATAAAACAAATACATAGATAATTGGCCAAATCAAATCTCGCCTTTGAGCCCAGATAATTAAACTGAAGGTCTCATATTTTAGATACATTACGAGCACAACCAGTTCAGTTATATTGGAACAGGTCAAGGTACAGTACCAGTCAAAAGTTTGGACATTTGTTTCCTACATTGTAAATGAATACTGAAGTCATCCAGACTTCAGGAGCACATAATGAATCATGTAGTAAACTTAATAATGTTGAACAAAGCAAAACATGTTTTAGATTTTAGTATTAATCTACAATGCAGACAATTTTTTAATAATGAAAATGCACTGAATGCCAGGAAAAGAAGTTAAGTAACAAGATGGGTGGATACAATCAGAGGAATCCTGAACAAACAATAAAGAAACCTTGAAGACCAAAACGGATGCCAGGATGTGGTCACCAAGCATATGGTCACCAAGAGTCATTACTAATTTACCGGCACTTAATAATAATAATAATAATAATAAAAAACAAGAAAATATTGCAAATGTCTGACTAAGATACCAAAAACAAGCGAAGACAGATATACTTTCAACCATAGCAATGTTAGTAATATTAGCAGCCTTATAGAAGATGAATACTGGAGCTTTAATAAGCCCAGATGGTGCTCATCCATCTACACCAGTTCAGCCAAGTTCATCACACATGATTAGCTTCCAGAACTTTTCAACCATTCAAAGTTTCAGCAGTAACAGACTGTGCTCATCTGAGAAGAGATTAAACTAGATGTTTTGAACATTGCTCTGAGGTTTTGATTGTATTCAAACATTGTTGAGGTTAGGGACTGATTCTAGCTCATCACAAAGGTTGGATAGAGCTCCATCATTCCAGAGAACATTGCTCTACAGCCCAGTTCTGGGGTTTTTTAAATCACACTAGCTAACCTTACCATTGGCTCTGGTCCCCTTAGGCTTTTGTGTGGCTCCAGAGCGTCTCGTTCCAGAGCGTATCGTTCTAATTAAACACCTTAACAGTGTAGATTTTTTAACAGATATCAGATGGTCATGCACTGACTATATGAATGGATTAGATGGAAAGTGTCCAGAGGTAAGGAGAACTTATTGATTTTGGAAGTAATGTGAAAAATAAGAACTACTAGTGTGAATTTGCATTAATTTGCATAGCACTGTGTTACCAATGTAAATGAATAGTCTACAGAAGAGGTGTGGTCTCTTTCATGGGCACCATGTCATTATGCCCAAATAACAAAGTCTGGGTCTTAAAGTTTTCACTCAGTCTGGGAAATTAAATGTGAAGAAAAATGTTCCAAAACTGCAAGGTTTCATTCTAAAAACAAATTTTTTATAAGCTAAAGCTATTAAAGGATACTTGTGTCTAGATGTTTTTAACCTGGTGACCATATGGATGGTGTTTCTCCAGAACATCCTGTCCGTTGTTTGGGTCTTCTTACAGTTTCCTTCATGATTCCTCTTATTGTATCTGCCCATCTTGTTGCTGGCCAGCCTCTGTTCCAAAATAACTGTATTCAAGTGAACCTCAAATAAGAGAACTTCAGATTGGTTATTTGGGCTTTGAGTGATGATTTGGTGGAGGATCCACTTATTTGTTTTCTTTGCAGTCCAAAGTTATTTCAAAAGTCTTCTCCAACACCAGATTTCAATGACATTCATGTTCTTTCTGTCCCGGTTTTTATTGCCCAGCTTTAAACTACAGAAATAAGACAAACAGCTCAAACAATGTTTGCTTCCTTAGAAGTTGAGTAGCTTTATTGAGCACCTGTAGCTAGAACAGCAATTTGCATCTTTGAAAAAAGCTGATGATCCAAATTTATTTACCTGAACATCCACCCACCCATTCATCCACCCACCCGCCTGAACATTCATCCATCCATTCATTTATCCCTCCACCCACTCACCCATTCATCCATCACTCCATCCATCCACCTGCTCATCCACCTATTCATCCATCTAACTGTTCATCCATTCACTCACCCACCCACCCACACCCCACACATCTATCCATTCATCCAACCAAACACTCAAACACTCATCCAACCCACCCACCCGCAAGGCCATTCATCCATCCTCCTATTCATCCACCTACACATATGTCCATTCATACTTTCACTCACCCACCCACCCTCTCATTTATTCATCATCCATCCACTCACCCACCCACTCATCTATCCCCCACTCATGTATCCACCCACCCACTCATCGATCGATCCACTCATCCACTCACACACCCGCCCACACACCCACTCATCTATCCACCCACACATTTGTTACACATTTGTAAGCATACAAATCCAAATTTAATGTCATTCATATCACATGTTGTACATGTTTTACGTCATGTACAACATGTGATGCGAATGACAATAAAGAATCCTTGAATACTGTACCATAGTGGCCAGCAGAAAAATGACAAAATACAGGCTGGCACATCAACTGTCCCTAAATGAACCCAGAGTTTGTGGCAGCGTTATGAGCCTAAGCCACTTTAATTATACTCTTTATCACTGGAAATAAAACATACTGTATACATCTCATGCTAGCCTACCCAGGTGCTTGCAAGTAGCTTAACTTACTTATCATGACTCTTTGTTACTTTTAGCATAAGCCTGCAGGGGATTATCTGTTTTCCCAAACATATATTCCAACAATTCCCACCTCCTGCTATGAGATTTGTCGGAATTCCGATGGGGGGGGGGAATGCTAACGGTTGTTAGATCCTGCTAATGCCTCGAGCGGTATGCTAAGCCTCTGTTATGCTAATACCTGGCTTTCTATATGCTTTGATAGGCTTCTGTAATACATGAATTAGCTATCTGTCAGAGTTTTTTCCATTCATGCAATATATTTAAGTCTTCTCTAATTATCCCGTCTGAAAAAGATAACAAGCCATTTTTTTTCAAAGGTGCTCACGGCCTTGCTAGCATCCTCATGTAATTGTAATGGCTGATGAGCGGATCACATTCAGGCGAATAATTGCTTGCTTGCAGATGAATGGAAATAAGGCTAATGAGATGGGCTGACTTTCAAGTTGCTGTAAAATCCACTTAATCTCGTTTTCCATTCTTACAGCAACAATACTGCGCTCAACTGACTTAGCCACGATGGGCTTCTGATCCCATATTGTCTTTTGAGACACTTCCTTGAGCTTCTTTGTGACTCTCTCAGCTCTGGTGTGTTTTTTTTTCTCAGTATGATGGTTTCAGGAAGATAAACGACCTCATTGTCCCAGCAAGAATAGCATAGTAATAAAATATTACTATGGCATAGGTTAATAAAGAGTGCCGTCTGCTCACGCTATTGCAGCAATTACTGTTTGAGGACAGCAGATGATGTTCACAACTGTCTGAGGGTCGGTGTTTCTCTCTGTTATAATAAAATGACTCTGCTTTAATGGGCCTATCTCTAAAAATAATCAAAGCCACGAGAGTGCTGGCCTCGGACCTGCAGAAATGATTAAAGATGTGAAGTGAACTCTGGGTGCGAGCTGATGGAGCAGGGTCACCTCGCACACCAGGCCCATTCATCATCCCCCACCACTCTTTAGCATTAAGGCAATTAGCTGTTATTCACCAAGGCCACTGAAACCCAGTTACCAAAAACTGTCCAAAGTAAACCATGACTGGGTTCAAAACTATGCCCTCTTCAGTCATTCATCCTGGTTACCATATGGATATGTGTTTCTCCAGAATATCTAGTCTTCTCTTTGGGTCTTCATGTATCCTTTGGTTGTATTCATCCATCTTGTTGTTCTTCTTTTATCTTCAACAGTTCCTGGATCTTCTCATAATATGTCCAAAATTAGATCTTCAGTTTCATTATCTGAGCTTCCAGCAAGAGCTGAGGTCAAATTTTGTTAATCACTATAGTTCACTATACTATCACTATACACACACTAGTTCACTATTTTGAGCTATGTCCAAAACTGTGCCTTATTCACTATATAGTAAATACACTGCCTGACCAAAAAAAATCACTACCTGGATTTAACTAAGCAAATAGGTAAGAGCCTCCCACTGAATAATTACTGCATGAGTGATTGTTTCAGCTGTAAACAACAAGTTATTTAACCCTAACTGATGCTGTGAGTACCTTCTCATTTGTTAAACAACCATGTCAAAAGACACATCCTATGGTCATGGAAATGATGGTAATCTGTTTCAGAAGAGTCAAATTATTGGCATCAAGCAGAGAAAACATCTAAGGAGATGCTGAATCTACCTAAAATTGGGTTAAGAAAATTATGAAAAAGTGGAAGGACAATGGGGGGAAGACATCATCTTTGAGGAAGGAATGTGGTTGGAAGAAAATATTGAATGATCGTGATCAGCAATCACTTAAACGTTTGGTGAAAGCAAATCATAGAAAAACAACAGTAGAACTCAGGGTTGTGTTGAATAGTGAAAGTAAGAGCATTTCCACACACACACAATGTGAAAGGAACTCAAACGATTGGGAATAAACAGCTGTGTAGCCTTAATAAAACCACTTATCAATGAAGCTAACTAGCAAAATTGGCTACAATTTACTAGGCAGCATGAAGATTGCACTCTGGAGTAATGAAAGAATGTCATGTGGTCTGATGAGTTCAGATTTATCCTGTTCCAGAGTGATGGGTGCATCAATGTAAGAAGTGAGGCGGCTGAAGTGATGCTCCCATCATGCATTGTGCCTACCGTACAAGCCTGTGGGGGCAATGCTATGATCTTGGGTTCCTTAAGTTGCTGCAGTTTAGGTTCAGCAGTCTAATGAGTCCAAAGAATGAGGTCAGTTGACTACCAGAATATACTGAAAGACCACCTTATTCCATCAATGGATTTTTTCTTCTCTGATGGTTCCGGCATATTCTAAGATGACAATGCCAGGATTCATCAAGCACAAATTGTGCAAGAGTGGTTCAGGGAGTAAGAGACATCATTTTCACGCATTTATTGACCACCACAGAGTCCAGAACTGAACCCCATTGAGATTTTTTTGGATGTGCTATTGAAGACTTGGCACAGTGGTTCAAATCTCGCATCATCAGTACAAGATCTTGTGGAAAAATGAATGCAGCTCTGGACCAAAATACATGTTGTGGCATTGCAGAAGCTTGTGGAAATTATGCCACAGCGAATGTGTGCCAAAAACAAAGTGAAAGGTGGTCAAACTAAATATTAGTGTGTGTAACCTTTTTTGCCCAACCAATGTATTTTGGGCTATGTCCAAAACTATGCCTTATTCACTATATAGTGTGCTATTTCTGGCTTTGTGCAAAACTTAGCCATATTCACTATGTAGTGTAGAATTTTATATTTAAGGTATAAAACTATACTCTGTTCACTATATACTACACTGTTTTGAGCCATGTTCAAAACTTTAGTTTTATTCACTATGTGGCGTACTAGTTTGGGTTATGTCCAAAATTATACCTGTGTGGCACTAATCTAAACTGTGTCTTATTCTCAAGTGTATTATTTCAGACTTTATCCACAAGCCTCCTTCAGAGTGCAGTGCATTATTTTATGCAATATCCAAACCTGTCACTATGCAGTGCACTATTTTGGCTTTGTCCAAAACTATGCATTATTTATTATGTAGTTCATGTTCTTAGGCTATTTATTCACTATTCACTACGTGGTGTATTGATGTGAACTGAGTCTGTAAGTCTGTACATAGTCTGTAAGACTATGTATAATTTGCTATATACACCATTATAATTGCAAATATGTCCAAAACTATGCACTATTCACTACATAGTTCTATACACAGTCCACTCAATTAGTGACCGAATAATAAAACTCTACTTGAGTGTATGTGAGGTGATGATATGACATTGGGTGAACGGAGGCGATGGGCTCCTGAGGGAGAAGTTAATGGCGCCGTGAGGAGATCAGATAAGGCCGTAGTGACACTTTCCCCAGGCAACACACACTCACACTCACAGTCAAACACAAAAACACCCCAGAGGCCAGCACTCAGACAGGAAATTGGAGTTTTTTTTATGAGTGATGATTTTGCTTTTGCTCCATCAACGACTCTGATGTCTGCTTATTCCTTCAGTGAAATCATCCCAGTGCACAGACTGAGAAAGAGAAATGTCTTTGGCCTACAGTGTTTGTCTTTAAAATGTCCATATATCTCTTAACTTTCATGGTTGCTTCTAACAAAACACTACACTGGAGCTATGAGGCTACGTGGCTCATAATGGAAGTGTATACCTCACCAATTAGCATGCCGCTAACTGCATGCATCATCACTTTTCTGTGTTGAGTTTCTAAAGTAGTGCTTCACCCAGAAATAATTTTTACTCAATTATCAACTTTCTCCAGATCAGCTAAGAAGTGTTTGTAGTATAAATTTAACTTCTTTAGTTACAACTGGGCAAGGGCGTAACTTTGGGTCCAGCATTGGGGGAGTTGAGCTGTCTGCCTATTTATTTATTTATTTATTTATTAAATCATTTACTTTTCTAAAAGGTTATGTTTCTTTCAATTTATTTATGTATCATTTTCGTAATGTTACATAAAGATTATGTCAATTGGGTTTTAAAGGACTTAGGAAAATCTTTTCATTTACTAAATTATTTATTTATTTATTTATTTATCCGTCTGTCGAGTTGAGGGGGTTACGACCTGGGTTTCAATGCGGGA
>BRDA01002959.1:43398-68765 GCA_036984385.1 Crenuchus spilurus | reverse complement strand
TACATGACATACATACCTACATAGTCTTCTACGTCTAATATAGTTACTCCTTTCCACCTATAAGATGAGAATTAGACGAACTTAGTTGGACACCAAGGTCTGAAGATCTTAAATCTTGAGGAGTGGGATCTTGTAGAGTTGGTCAAATCTAACAAGTTTTACATCATTGACATATTATTAATGATACTTGAATTTTTTTATTTCAGTACACAGTCAGTGACCCAGTCTGACAGGACAGTAACCCCACCACAAGGAGTTCCAATGTAGGACCCAGGTAAAAGGTGAGGTTGTGTTGAACTGACTGTTTTGCGGGGAAGACCAGTAGTTCAGTCTTTGAGAGGTTAAGTTGTAGGTGGTGATCCTTCATCTATGAGGATATATCTGAGAGGCAAATATCTAGCACCTCAGGTGGATGAAGTGCTGATCTTGAATGAGTTTAAGGTCTAGGCAACCTCTATATAGACTTTTTCCAGGAGAAAATAAAAATGTTTAAACAGTAAAATAAATGTAAAAGTCTGAAGTCAGGACAGGGTGAGTGGATTCAGTACACCTTCAGATATATTCATTACAACACAAACGTAAATGGACCCAGGATGTAACCTTGAGGAACACCACCCCAATGACAGGACAGTCTGACCCAGTGACTGACACATGACTTTATTTTTTTAAGTTCATAGTAATTATTATACAGTTACTACATTTTGAACAATCTAAACTGGTTGAGATGTTCTAGGGTGAGGAGTTCTAAATTCTAGAAGTCTGGAACCACAGGTTGATTCAAGCAGATTAAGAGTAGAATATCCACCTTTCCTCATTGATATAATCTGCATCTTCTGATACATCCATACATACAGTACATGACCATCTACAGTGTCCATTCATCCAACATGAGATTTCACTTTTCCAGCTCTGTTTGCAGTTTGTTATTTCTGAAGCGCTTGTAAAGCTTGATCAACAATCAGAGAAATTGAGAAGGAGGGAGAAGAGACATAGACAAAGACTTTGATGTTTTATTCCCTCATAGGCTCTGGGTCATAGCTTCAGGGGTCAAAAGTCAGGCTCAGGCCTGCTGGATTCTTTTTGATGCTCTCCCAGATGACCGCTGTTCGTCATTTCTGGCCAATTCAGCCTCAGATTAGCAGCGAAGCGATAGAGAGTGGACCTTTGATAGCCTGACTCAAGGCACCTTCCCCAGGGGTTCCTAACCCATATTTTTTGAGAAGTTTTCATCTAAAAATACAGATCAGTTTTCTCAGCCAGCATCCACACTCACACAGCTGAGACTGAAGTGAGAGCACGAGTTATTTCATTTAGAACGAGATTATTCTCGGCTAGCCTCGCCGTCATACACAAGGTGTTAACCTGAGGCCGGACAGAAATAAGCTCAAACATCTGCACTGCATTCAGTTCAGCTAGGCTTTGTGTTTATGTAAAATTAAAAAAAAATGTTTAGACTACTTCATTCCTCCTCTAGAGGCTTATCTAATCAGATCAGGAAGAAATGCAGTGAGATCAGGGTAAGTAAGGTCAAACATATGATGGCTGTGTCTGAAATGGAAGAAATGCTGCCTACTCGGGCTGTATTCTGAGGCAGGAAGGCGTGAAGTCCAAATCCAGTGTAAAAGGCTCTGTATTCACTCTATTTGGTCAGTTTTTGAAGATATGCTAAGAGCTAAGTAGAGTATTGATGTCTACTGAATGTGTATGGAAACATGAGTCCATTACAAATGTCTATCTCAATGCTGCCTTCTAAGACACCTACTTAGGCATCAAGACATCCATCTTCAAGTTTCAGACACATCTGTAATTTTGGTCAGGGCTCTAGAGCAGAGGTGTCAAGCTCCAGTCTTGAATGGCTGGCACTGTTTAGTGATTTCTCTGCTCTGAGACTACATTTAAACCTGGTCATGACCTGCTGAGATGAATCAGGTGTGTTTGATCAAAAAGATCACCAAACTGTGCAGGAATGCGGCCCTCCAGGAATGGAGTTTGACATCCCTGCTTTAGAGCAACGACACAGATCTTACATAGGGCTGTGCTTTGGTGATACATATTGAGATTTAAGTTATTGTGATACTGTAAGTAAGACAATATATTTGTGTTTTTAATCTAATTTTAGGAAAATTAGAGCCCTCATAGGCAAGTTTGTTCACTCTGCGTTCACCTTTACAAAGGACTCCTTTCTCTTTGAGTGTGAAGATACCAAAGTACTCAAAGGTTGTGATGAGGTTTTTATGCTTCAGATAAGTGTTTTCCTTTCTCCAAACATAATACTTCTAATTTAAAATATCTATTTTGTTCTTATCAGTCCATAAAATATTACTCTAATAGGACTTCTAGCTTGTCCATGTGATCTTTAACAAACTTCAGACAGGCATCAATGTTCCTAATGGAGAGCAGTGGCTTTCTCCTTGCTACCCTGCCATGTACACCATCGTTGTTCAGTGTTCTCCTGATGGTTGACTCACAAAGTTACTTTTGGTTCCTTTGTGACCTCATAGACTATTACACGCCTTGTGCTTGGCATGATCTTTGTTGGTCGGACACTCCTGGGGAGGGTGGTAATGATCTTGAGTTTCCTCCGTTTGTACACTGTCTGACTGTGGATTGGTGGAGTTCAATCACTTTAGAGATGGTTTTGTAACTGTATCCAGCCTGGTGGGCTTCTTCTGGGGTCCTCAGAAATTTTCTTTGCTTGTGATATGATACATTTCCACAAATATGTTTGCTAGATCCCTGTTCTTTAAATAAAACAGGGCACCTACTCACACCTGATTGTCACATTAACAACATTTTCCTCTATAAATAAATGACTATATAATTTATGTTCATGTTTGATTTGGTACTCTTTCTACTTCTAGGACTTGTGTTGCCAATCTGATGAGGTTTTAAATCAAATTCATGCAGAAATATAGAATATCGTAAAGGGTAAAGCTCCATTGAAAGACTCGTCTACTTATCATATTGACAAAATTCCAGGATTATTGATATATATTTTTATCAATATTGCACACCCCCATTCGTATTACAACCACTTATATCATGTCCGGTTATGTACAGTCACATCATTATTGAGTACTGGTTTGCTTCACTTAGTCTGCTGTTTCTCCATTAGCTCTTCATGAGCTGGAGAAACAGATGGTTTGAGTGAAGAAGTTCTTGTGTGCTGTCCGGATGTTTGGTTATGCCAGGTGAATGCTAATTGGATAACAAAGCTCAGGATTTTAATAAGAAAGGCCAGCCAGGCCTCAGTAATCAAAGGAAAACATCTGGAGAGCCTGCTGTACCTGAGTTCTGAGGGTGAATATATCTGTTCATTAGATATGCCTCAGGTTACTCTGTCTAAGAGCAGCTTCTCTTTATGTTGAGTGAATATTTCATGATGACTGGATAAACAGAAAGTAATACATTAAGCTTTTCTTGTAATATTGATGATAGATGATCAGTTCTGAAGAAATTGCTAAAATGAATATTATCTATTAAATTGTACTTTTATTATTTATGTCTTCATTGATAAGTTTCTGATCTATATTCTGCTTTGTGTTTAGCCTCATTAACTACCATTCAATGAGGACTTACTCACAGGCGCCCTCTAGTGTATGTCAGTCAGCCTTTGCTTAACAGCCTTAAACTGGCTCTGAAAGTGATACTAGTTAATGATTCAAACTGTGCATCTAAACTACAGCAGCATCTTCAGCTCAAATTGTTTTTGTAGAAGAGAAATCAGGAGAAACAAACCAGCTCTAAGAACGTTTAGAAGTTTGTTTTGATTGCCACCATGCTGCTCTAGTCTGAAATCAAGAGAAGCCAAATTTAGTCTTCCTGACCTCTGAGTGATGTCATTCATCTCCCAGAGAGAGAGAGAGAGAGAACGTGTGAGAGAGAGAATGTAAGCAAGAGAGAAAGTGATGCTTTAGAGAGAGTGAGTGAGAGTGAGTGTGAGCAAGAGCACGAGAGATGCTTTAGAGTTAGTGAGTGAGAGAGAGAGTGATTCTTTAAAGAGAGAGTGTGAGCAAGAGAGTGAGAGATGCTTTTGAGAGTGAGAGAGAGTGATGTTTTAGAGAGAGAGTGTGAGCGAGAGTATGAGCAAGAAAGAAAGAGAAAGAGTCACGAGAGATGCTTTAGAGTTAGTGAGTGAGAGAGAGTGATTCTTTAAAGAGAGAGTGTGAGCAAGAGAGTGAGATGCTTTAGAGTTAGAGTGAGAGTGAGAGTGATGCTTTAGAGAGAGAGTGTGAGCAAGAGAGTGAGAGATGCTTTTGAGAGTGAGAGAGAGTGATGTTTTAGAGAGAGAGTGTGTGAGCAAGAGTATGAGCAAGAAAGAGAGTCATACTTTAGAGAGAGTGTGAGAGAGAGAGTGATGCTTTAGAGAGTGTGTGTAAGCGAGAGACATAGAAAGATGCTTTAGAATGAGAATGTGCGCAAGAGAGTGAGTGAGCGAGAGAGACATATGTTTGAGAATGAGAGTGAGTGAAAGAGATGCTTTAGAGGGAAAGTGTGAGCAAGAGTGAGAGATTCTTTAGAGTGAGAGTGAGAGAGAGTGATGCTTTAGAGAATGTGAGTGTGTGAGCGAGAGAGAGTGTGAGCAAGAAAGAGTCATACTTTAGAGACTGAGTGTGAGAGAGAGTGTGATGCTTTAGAGAGTGTGAGTGTAAGCGAGAGACATATAAAGATGCTTTAGAGCGAGAGTGTGCGCGAGTGAGTGAGTGAGAGAGATGTTTAAGAGAGAGTGAGAGTGTGAGAGAGACAGATGCTTTAGAGCGAGAGTGTGCGCAAGAGAGTGAGTGAGCAAGAGAGTGAGAGCGTGAGTGAGAGAGAGACATGCTTTAGAGTGAGAATGTAAGCAGAAGAGTGAGTGAGCGAGAGGTAGATGCTCTAGAGAGAGAGAGTCTCCTTGTTTTCTTTGTTAATATAATCAGTGTTCTCCAGGTCCTGAGCTCCGCCCCCGCGCTCGGCTCTTAGTGGCTGAGACCCTGCGGGTGGGTAATGATCTCGCTGAAGTGATGTAGGAGATGTGGAGGGCTGAGGGTCTCAGTGCGATTGTAATAGAAGAGGAAAAAGAATTTGAGCTTTTAATCCAACCGAGGAGAGCCAAGCTGCTGAGACTAAACTCCGTCTAGACTGTTGAGGGATCACGGATAAGTCTGACCAGTTTGGTGCTTCGGTGGGAAAGAAAATGAAATGGCCTCCAGGAGGAGGACTTTCACAGAAATTCATTTCTGAGCTGCTCTGCTGGTTCTGCTGCCCGATAAGTTTCAATTACAAACTTCAGTGCTTACAGTGTAAAGCTCCGCCCTGTACTATTACAGTCCTGACAGAGCAGGATATGATCATTCATGCAAACACACTTTAAAGACTTCATTAAGACAGTGTTGGGCTCATTACTGAAAATGGTTGTTTAAAAATGTACTCAATTAGATTACTGTACACATGCTGAATATTCATAGCATATACTCAGTAGTTCATAATGAATGCTGAATTATTTGTAGTAAACCATGATGGCAGCAACATATCTCAAAAAGGTGTGGACAGGGTCGTGTTTACCCCTCTTTTTTAACAACAGTCTGGGGAAGTGAGGAGGCCAAACGCTGGAGTTTTGGGAGAGGAATGTTGTCTCATTGTCTCGTTTTGTTGTCTCTCCTCTTGAGTCCACAGGACACAGTGTCTGTGGTTTCCAAAAACAATTTTTGATTCATCTGACCAAAGCATGGCAAAACTGTTCACAGACGATGATTTCTGGAAGTGTTCCTAAGCCCATGCAGTGATTTCTAGTGCAGGATTATACCTATTTTTAATACAGTGCCGCCTGAGGGCCCAAAGATCATGAGCATCCAATATTGACTGTCAGTGTTGTTCTTTGCGCACAGGGATTTCTCCAGATTCTCTGAATCTTTTGATGATATCATGTACTGTAGATGGCGGGATGTCAAAGTCTTTACATTTTATGTTGATAACAATTTTTCTGAAATTGTCCCCAAAAAAGTCCACAATTTTTCAAAGCAGTTTTTTTGCAAGTTGGCGATCATCTGCCGTCTGTTTTTCTTTATTAGTACAACTTATTTTCCAGCCTTTTGTTGTCCTGCCCCAGATTTTTCAGATTAGTTACTGCCATCAAATTCTAAATGAGTTCATATTTTTTTATAAAATAGTCAAATTAATCACTTACACCATCTGATATGTGTTCTGTGTTCTATTGTCAGTCAAATATGTGACTATGAGATTGGCAAATCATTGCAGAATTTTTTTATTTACATTTTACACAGCATCCCAACTTTTTGCTGAATAATTTGTAATGGATACTAAATCATATATAGTGGATTTCAAATAATTTAGATTAGATTAGATTAGATTAGATGAAACTTTTTGCCAGTGTGATTTGTACACAACAGAATTTGACCTCCGCATTAAACCCATCTGTGCAGTGAAACACACACACTAATGTACATAGTGAACACACTATGCTGTGAAAACATGTGTCCAAAGTGGTGAGCAGCCCTGTCCAAGGTGCCTGGGGAGCACTTGGGGGTTAGGTGCCTTGGTCAAGGGCACTTCATTCATAACCTGACCTGGGTTTGAACCAACGACCTTCTGGTCACAAGACCACATCCATAACCACCAGACCCTTTATAGTGGGTAATGAATAAGTGTAGTGGATGCTGAATCATTCACAGTAGATTTCAAATCATTTATAGTGGGATTTGAAAGTCTTAGAGAGCAAATATGTAAAACTTCATTACAGACATCATCTTGATGAACTGTTTTAATAGAGCTTTTGTATGTCTTGTGGTATCTGCTGTCAACCAGAGGAGGATGAGTTTGCACTTAAGAGACTTAGTTGCGCTCAGTGGTTCCTACTCTTATTTTTTGGGAGTTCACTGCTTTGTTTATAACGGGTTTGGGCCCAAATCCTTTTTGCAAAGATACACAGTACACTCTACAGATACTTTTGAATTAACCTGAATCTGTGTGTGTGTGTGTGTGTGTGTGTGGTGTGTGTGCATGCAGGTGGACAGGACGGAGGTGATCCGAAGCTGTATTAACCCCACGTTCTCCAAAGTCTTCACTCTGGATTATTACTTTGAGGAAGTGCAGAGGCTCCGTTATGAACTGTACGACATGAGCAGCAGCCACAACGGCATGAGAGAGGTTGACTGTTTGGGGGCCATGGAGTGTACACTGGGCCAGGTACACACACACACACACACACACACACGTAGAGCCTTTACATATCCATCTTAGAGGTGCTGTATCAACAGCATCCTGTTCAATTCTAAGAAGGTTTAGAAAATGATCAAGAGCCTAAACATGATTTATGGCTGTTTTTAGTACAAACACCCACACAAACATCACAGTGGACCTGAAGGAGAAATAAAATGCATGATACATGTAGGATTATGGGCTCTTTACTGAAATGGTTCACTCTTCACACATCTTTCTACTTACCTCAAGTGGAGTCAGCCAAGACATCTTTGCAATCCAAATGTGGCTTCTTTAGTTTAGAACTGGACACTAGAACTCAATAGTCACCTAAATAGCCTGCTAGTTTCTGTATAAATCAAAGCTCCTCTAGGTTTAAATAATACAGCCTTGTGTAGCTGAATGCTGCGTCCACTATCTTGAAGCAGGAAGTGCTGATCTAGAGTGAATTTTAGGGACGAGGGGCATCATAAATATGCATAAAAATCCAAAAACCAGTCTTCTACCAGCCTAGTGCGTATAGAGGTGAAGTTTTGTTATTTTTTAAAGCTTACAGTAAGTTTTCTGTGTCTTATATCACATCCACTAGTCTGTGAGACCTTCAGTAAGACCTGAGTAGGTTCATAGATGTACTTTTCACAATGCTCTAATATGTAGGTGACTATTTAGCTCTAATGTTTGTTCGCAACATTAGCCTCACAGCTCCAGTTCTAAACTAAAGAAGCTAAATTTGGAGTCCAGACATATCTTGGCTGATCGACTACATCTGAGGAAAGTGGAGAAATATGTAAATATAATTTGTAGATGAACCATTCCTTTAAATTTCTCTTGTGTGTGGAGAGAGAAGCTCATGCAAGTGGAGCCAGATGGCGAGTTTGGCACTCTCGTCTCGTATGTGTAAATGCCAGCTTTTTTTCTGTTTAATATTCTCACATTTTTATTCGCTCTTAAACCCTGTCAGTCAGTTAATTTATGACTTTTTTCATGCATGCTCATGTTTATTTACTTGTGTAACTGAATTAGAGTTGAAAATCAGTGGGTTTTGTGGTTGTTTTGCTTGCAGGGCTGATGAGAGAATCTTTCTTTTAATGAGGGACGAGCTGATAATGTCTAGAACGTCCTGAACATATGATGCACTCGCTTCCTTAATAAAGCATTTATTCCTAAACCAAGAAGTTTTCGAGGCATAATTACTAGCTGGTTTGTGGCCAGAAGACTCACAATTAGATGTGCACACAGCGCTTCTGTGTGTTTTTCTTCTCTCTCCCGGCGGATCTGTGAAGTTTTCTCTCTGGCGTTTCTTTGCTCTCCAGAGTCGCGCGGCTTTATTTCCGCCGTCTTCTTTCAGAGGTGGTGCAGGAGTGACAAAAGTGACGCTTTCCCTCTGTCTTATCTGTCTCCAAACAGATTGTGTCCCAGAGAAAGCTCTGCAAAGCTCTCCTCAAACAGAGCAACACGGTGGGGAAATCCACGATTATGGTACAGTATCCTGCTGTTCCCCTCATCTTACCTTCTCTCTGAATTCACTTCAGGGTATTCAGTCACACTTATCTGCTTTAGGCTGTGAAAAAAGAGGGATTTTCCAGTTTATTGACAAAAGAGCGTACAAACTTTACTTTCACTTTCTATTTTTTTGGCCCTGGTATGTAATATTGAGCCCACCCCTGGGCACAGAGCAGTGAGGGTTTCATTTGTAATATCAACAGCCTCAGTGAAGAGCTGCTTGTTAAAGCTGTGTATATATAAAAGAGCTGTATATCTAAGTGGTACCTTTGGCACAGACACAGGGGAACCGTGGGGTGATAAACTGCTTTACAAATGCTGAGATCATTACCGTAATGGCAAATTGACAGGGACGCACCAACAAATGGGGTCTGTAGGTTGGGTCCCCAGTCTGGGCACAGGGCAAAGCATGGGATGAGGGGGAGTTGTCCCTTGGTGGCAAGCATTTGGGGGCAGGAGGGGTTGTGGTATACCCCAATGTACAGAGTCTGCGGGTACAGCACACAAACTGTACTTTCACTTTCAAAGTAATGTTTTTATATTTTTATAACATTTTTATTTATTTATTTATTTATTTTTTATTATTAAAATGAAAAAATGAATGTGTTGATAAATACTTTAGGAATTATTCCACAGGTGTCTGTTTTCGTAAATGTTGATCATTTATATCATTTACACATTTCTAAAAGTGAAAATTTTCGATAGAATTAAAAAAAAAAAAAAATTTTTTTACATTTTGTCAGGCAATTCCACCAACAGCTTTATTTAGTTGAAGGGCCCCATTTCAGTCATGTGACTGGAGCCTTCCATGATTTGACAGTGACAGCTATTTTTCAAAAAGACAGATTAAGGTGCCTATTGATTTCTAGTGTTTGTGAGCAAAGTTAGACACTTAGCTCTTTTTTTTTCAAAAACAACTGACTATTTAGGTACTGTTTGGTTTTAGTATTTGTTAGTAGAGATGCCCTTATGCCCTTTTTAACAAAAAAAAACAACAGCTTAGCTATTTGGGTGACTATTGAGTTCTAGTGTTTGTTAGCAATGTTAGCCTCATTGCAGTTTCTTAAAAAGCAACTGACTGGTTAGTTGACTGTTGGGTTTTAGTCTTTGTTAGCAGGGATGTCCTTACAACTCCTTTAACAAAAAACAACTTAGCTATTTAGGTGACTATTGAGTTCTAGTGCAATGTTATCCTCACAGCTTCAATTTTAAACTAAAGAGGCAAAATGCGATGGCTGAGTGACTACACAGTAAATCTACCAGTGTTAAATCAACACTATTAGAGTTAAATTAACACTGAGGGTGTCAAAATGTAACAGTGTTAATTTAACTCTAATAGTGTTGATTTAACACTGGCAGATTTACTGTGTACCTGTGGGGTAATTTTGGGTGACCAGTTCCTTTAACAGTAAGAACAGTAATGCTGTGACAGCAGATGATGAAGTGAAGATGATCTGCTTCTGTCTTTGTTGTAATGATGCTTAAAGTGTAAATAATATCTGTAATATGTCTGTAAGTCATTTTCCTGAGTTGTGGAGCTTTGGTGTTTCTCCAGATCACCGCTGAAGAGCTGACGGGGAATGATGACTATGTGGAGCTGTCCTTCAGTGCCAGGAAACTGGATGATAAGGTGAGTTTGCCTGAATCCTTCTGTCACACTCACTCAGTTACAGAGAGCTGCTGTCTATAAAACTGACCAGATCAGTTCATTAGTAATCATTACAGTAAGTCATACAGATCACAAACCACATAAGACTGAGATTACTGTACAGCTCAACACAGTCTGAGACACGTGTGAGCATCATGATAATTGTGTTCATACACATCATGTTCGTTAGCATTAGTGTGAATTTAGATTTTTCACCAAACTATTGCTTTATCATGAGCTTATAGGTTTATAGGTTAATGCAGAGAGAAAGAAAAGAGGGGGATAATACAGAGAGTGATAATGGGCAAAAGACATAAGGAGGGAGTGTGTGTGTGTGTGTGTGAGAGAGAGAGAGGGGGGGACAAAAGATACAACAAGAGTGTGTATGTCTGAGTAAGAGCAAGTGTCAGCATTAGAGATAAAGTCAGATAGTGTCAGTGTGGGAGTCAGAGAGTCAGTGTTGGAGAGAGTGCTAGAGTTAGAGAGAGGTAGAGAGAGAGAGAGAGAGAGAGAGAGAGAGAGAGGGAGTGTCAGCAGTAGAGAGAGTGTCAGAGTTTGAGAAAGAGAGTCAGATTTAGAGAAAATGTCAGTGTTAGAGAACTAGAGAGAGATTGTGTGTGTGTGTGTGTGTGTGTGAGGGAGAGAGTTAATAGGCCAGAGAGATTCAGGGTTAGAAACAGGGAGACTCAGGAAGGCTCGAGTTAGACAGAGACTCAGAATTAGAGACTCAGAGACAGACAGAGAAATTAGGCTATGTTCACATCAGCAGGCTGAAGTGACTCAAATCTGATCTTTTGTCTTAATGTGACTCAGACCTGATCTTTTCAGGCTGTGTGGACGTCAAATCACATCTTTTCAGATCAGATCTGAGTCACTTTCATATGTGGTTCTACACAGTAAATCTGCCAGTGTTAAATCAACACTATTAGAGTTAAATTAACACTGAGAGTGTCAAAAATGTAACACTCTCAGTGTTAATTTAACTCTAATAGTGTTGATGTAACACTGGCAGATTTGCTGTGTAGATCAGATACGTATCAGATCTGTGGACATGTGACTTGAATGTGACGGTCAGATCAGATTTCATATCTTTTTGTTTGTTAGCATGCGCGTAGTGGGTGAGGCAGCGTTGGCTTCTCTCGTTTACTCACGTTGCTGTAAAAACAGCAAAAGCAGCCAGCTGGCATTTATTCACCTTCTTCACCTGATCATGTACAGTCCAGCACCTGTTTACTGTCCTCCTGAGCTAAACAGCATCACACATCAGCTTCTAACACGTCTGTTTACCAGTTTTCTCACAAATACAGGGTTACCAGATCCTCCCAATTTTGTAACAGAAAGTCACTCTATACACAAACGGAAACTAGCCCAAAATCTAAAGTGACACACACATTTCAATGAGCCTTAAAATATAAATCTTCAAATGTTACTTTCTCTTTCAACTTCTTTCATTTAGTGCAAAACCCTGGTGACTGTATTTTTGCAAACCTGGCAACCCTGCACAAATGTGATGCTTTTTGTTGTCGGTGATGAAGGCGACGTCTATACATGTATCAATGTGAGCATGCGAGCCATTTCAGGGACAGATAGGTTCACATTACAGACAGAAACAGATCACTTATATTTGTGAATGTGAACCGTCAAGATAGTTACATCTGATCTGAGCTACGTGGCTTGTAATGTGAACACAGCCTAGAGACTCAGAGTTTGAGAGAGACTCGGAGAGACTGATTTAGAGTGAGATATTGTGTCAGAGAGAGAAAGAGCAACAGAAAGAGTGGCAGAGTTAGAGAGATAAATTAGAGAGAGAGAGAGAGAGAGATTACAGTGTTCCTGAGGGAGGCTCCATCAGCTGTGATCAGCTGAATAATTATGAGAAACCGAAATGAGTAAGCAGGATTAATATCAGCATAATAACCCCAGAACAGACCATACCACACTTCATCACCCTCTCTCACTCTCACGCTCTCTCACCCATTTTAATCCTCTCACATCCTCTCTGTCTGAGTAATTACACTCACACACACACACAGTATGATGCTCTATCATTCACTGATTCCAGACTAACAGAACTCTGCTCTCCTCACTTCTACTCCTAACTGAAGATATCTCAACCAGTTAAGATGGTTCTCTGTGTAGTTAGTGTATAAGAATGCTCACACTTTCAGAATTGAAGCAACAGGACGGTCACTTTGTTGGGGTTCCTCAAGGTTATGTCATGGGTCCTTTGAAGTTTGTCAACATGAGTTTGTCATAATGAATGTATTTGAAGTTGTATTGACTCCACGCACACAGACTTCTTCATTTTATCTTTATTCAGTTAAAGATACAAATCTGCTCATGTGCCAGGACGTAGATATTTCTTGTTTTTCCCCTGACAACTTTTACACTGTATCATTTTAACACTGTATTAATAATACTCATACACTCAGAATTCATTCTCAAGTTGCACACTGCTGTTGTTTTTCCACTGCCATGTACAGGTGCTGGTCATAAAATTAGAATATCATGAAAAAGTTGAGTTATTTCAGTAATTCAGTTCAAAAAGTGAAACTTGTATATTATATTCATTTACTACACACAGACTGATATATTTCAAATGTTTTTTTCTTTTAATTTTGATTATTATAACTGACAACTAATGAAAATCCAAAATTCAGTACCTCAGAAAATTAGAATATTACTTAAGACCAATACAAAAAAGGATTTTTAGAAATGTTGGTCAACTGAAAAGTATGAACATGAAAAGTAGGAGCAAGTACAGCTCTCAGGATTTAGCTGGGGCTCATTTGGCCTGGATTAGTAAATCCTAATCTGTCATAAATTACATTTACTATCTGTGAGACCTTTATTCAGATCTGGCTGATGGCTTTTGATTGTGTTTTTACAGAAATGTCTGGTGTTTAGTTGACTATTGAGTTCTAGTGTATGTAGCAAATTTAGGGTCACAGCTCTAGTTCTAAACTAAATATGCAAACATGTGTGTAGCTAAATGCTGTGTCTGTCATCTTAGAGCAGGAAGTGCTGATCTAGAATGAGTTCTAGTGATGCATCATAAATATCTGATGAAAAAGATCAGACAGTCTTCTACCAGCTCTGCTGCTGTTTGAAGTGTCTGTATCAGTGAGATTCTATTCACTTTTAAAACTCACAGTAAGTCACAATGTGTCCTAAACCTCCTCCACTGGTCTGAGAGACCTTCATTAAGATCTGGATGAAGTTTTGATGATGCATTTTTACAGAAGTGCCTGTGCTGCTTAGGTGACTATTGCATGCAAGTATTTTGTATTTATTTACTTTGTATTAGTTTACATGTAGAGTGTATCAGATAAATCCTGTTTCTGCAGGACCTGCTGGCATAAATAAAACATAAAACTAAAACACTGCAGCATCCTCAGAAATGACTTGTCTGATAAAAGTATCTTGAAAAAGAAGGAATTGTGTTTTTGTATTTTGATGTGTCTGAATATTCCCCACCATTCTCCGTTATTGATGACGTTTTCTGGGCATTAAGTTGAACTGTTGAGATGAGGATTTGGGAGCTTATTGAATTTACTCAGAGTTGCCAGTTTTCATTTTAGATACTTTAGATACAGATATTTGATGAGGGTTTGACACCAAAGCTGAACTAATGCACTTTTTCCCAGCTTAAGTGAGCTGCGCCTTACTGAAATGTGATGCTACATCATAGTTACTAATTCTAAGAGGGCTCTTCACACACAGGCTAAGATGTGGACCAGAGAGATTTCCCTCTGCAGGCTGGGGAGCTTTTGTATTGTACATTACTTATTGCTGCAGAGCACCTTGGAGAAAGGCATTATTTGAATTAATAATGTATATTAAACATGAGACAAAACATGGATAAAATTCAAATTAAAATGTAGAACTAAAATTAAAAGCTAAATTCCAGATATGTTTTAAATTTTGTCCTTAATTTGTCTGTTTTGATTAAAAGCCAGATTCTGAAATACTGACTTATTTCTTACGTTTGTGTTTCCTGCAGGACTTTTTCAGCAAATCTGATCCATTTTTAGAAATTTACAGAGTGAATGATGACGCAACCCAGCAGCTTGTATATAGAACCGAGGTAAGAGAACATATACAAACCCTGCCAATCAGGGTTCCTCTTGCTACAGTAGAGTATTTAGAAGAATTATATGTTTAGAAAATATCATTATTTTAATTAACAAGTAATAAAATAATAAAGATTTGTAATAAAAAATAAAAAGTAGAAAAATAATACAGTGGAACCAAACAACAAAAAACAAAGCCAGAATGAATGACAAACGCATGGGTGAGTGACAAACGTGTGGGTGTTTTTTTTTGTTTTTGTTTTTCTTTTCAAAATTAGATGTGAGTCACGTGGGCACGGCAACAAAAACTGGGCAGATGAACAATAACTGGGATGAAATTTCCCAGAAATTAGTTGAAATGAACAGAATTGTATGATAACCAGAGTAAACAATAACCAAGGTTCCACTATATTGCCTGAATCATTGATCTCAGAATATAGTTGGACCATGACCCCCAAGCAGTTACTACAGGCAAATGATAAGTGAGGCGGCCATGTTTTGTTGCACTGCAGCCATAAATGAACTGACATAACACATTCAAACCTGCACAGCAGTAGCTGTGGAAACAGAGACCAAGTAACGGCAGAAAGTGTTTGTATATAAATAAAGTGTGGATCATTTTTGACTCGCCCTTGTATAATATCTCAGTGTGACCTCAGTGCTCTGATCGTATAAATGAACAGTAGGAACTGATTTATTAAATATTCAGGTAATATAATGCATATGTAATCCTGTATTGTATGAACAATACATCAGCTGAGCCTTAATTAACGAGACCCTCTGTTTGCACCCTCAGACTGTGATGAACAACCTGAACCCGGTGTGGAAAACCTTCAAAACCTCTCTGAACTGCCTCTGCAGTGGAGACCATGAAAGGATACTGAAGGTCAGGAGTCTCACATGAATATGAAAGAGAAAGGAGGGCGGTCTGGTTGGGGCTTGAGGGGGATGGAGAGAATATTTTTTACACCTGGGATATTTAGGTGACTATTGAGTTCTAGTGTTTGGTAGCAATGTTAGCCTGACAGTTCTAAAGAAGCAATGATTTTCTTGGCTGATTGACTACATATAAACCAACTACATCTGAGGTAAGTGAAAAAAATTTAAATATGATTTGTGGGTGAACCGTTCCTGTAATGTCTTGCATTACTTCTGTAGTTCTGAAAGAGCTGACTCTGGAGATTGTGAGCTGCTACCAGGCTGATAAAGGACATCTGATGTCCCTCTGCACATCTGTGTGTGTGTGTGTGTGTGTGTGTGTGTGTGTGTGTGTGTGTGTGTGATGACTACACTGCTGAGTATCCTTGCTGAGCTCTGTGGGAGTCTCTCAATCACACACAGCATGCTTACACAGGCATTGCTTATCACACATTTAGCTTCTCATAGGCTGTGTTCACTTCTGACTGTGTAATGACACAGATGGACAGACGGGGGCAAATTTTTACTGTTGATTAGTTTGGCTTATAGCTCATGAAACTCAGAAATCCAGAATCTCAAATTATTAGAATATTTAATTTAGAGTAAATGAATATTCAAACAGTATAAATACTGTGTGTCTCTTGGGCTACAACTGTCACATTCATAATAACAAGCTACTCCTGAGTCTGAGAAAATGGAGAAAAAGTTAAAAAGTGCTCCAAAGTCCTCTTTTCAGTTAAAAGTTAACTTTTTTATTTGTAAATCAAGCTCCTAGGGCAGGAATACTCATTGCGCGGCTCCCGAGCCACATGCGGCTCGCCGTGCTTTATTGGTGGCTCTTGTGACCGGTTACGAAAGTACGCCAGCACAGGCAAAGTATTTTTAAAGCATGCTACAGAGACATATACTGCAATGCGCTTTACATTCCAAGCACTTGCCCTCTCATTTTGCCTCAATTAAAGTTGGTTCCAAATGGGGGATACTGTGGAACCTGGCAACACAGGCACTGTTTCCAACAGCAGGCTGCACGAGACAGCAGAGCACAGTTGCCAGGTTCACAGTTTAACACTTATAAAAGAACTAATAAAACACTCATGTTACCATAATAGTAATGACTTTAAGATAAACAGCAATACTGATAATAAATCTCTTATAAACAAAATACTAAGTCGTGCACTCGTACACAGTTGTTTTGCCTTTCACTTCAAACGTGTGACAGACATATATTCTGGGCTAGTTTAAGCTTCAAAAGGGCAGGTTTTAGACTGACTTTAGGATGGATATTTTTGTTGTACCTGGCAACCCTGCAGCAGGGTGGCTTCATGGCAGCAGCGATTATATAAGCTAGCTAGAGCAATATATTCAGTGCGCAAAGGTTTAGTTCAAAGGTGGGTTGTTTATTATTATTTTTTCCATTATTTGAGTGACTTGGGGTGATATTGTGGCTCTCTCCTTGACTTTAATCTGTCAATATGGCTCTTTTGAAAAAAAAAATAGTGAGGATCACTGTCCTAGAGTCTGGAGGAAGAGTGAAGAGACACATGTGTTGGAAGTTCAGTGTGAAGTTTCTGTAGTCTGTGATGGTCTGGGTTGCCATGTCATCTGCTGGTGTTGGTCTACTGTGTTTTATAAAGTCCAAAGCCACCTAGCAGAATATTTTAGAGCATATCATGCTTCCATCTACTGACAAGCTTTAAAGAGATGCAGATTTGATTTTCCAGCAGGACTTAACACCTGCCCACAGCGCCAAACTACTATAAAAAGGTTTGGTGACTATGACTTTACTGTTGTTGTTTGCCAGCCAACACATGAGCTATAAGCCATACTGATCAACATTAAAACAAAAGAAGACTCTAAAGGTGTCACTTTAAGTGTAGTGGATGTAATGAAAAAATGCTTTTTCCACAATATTATTTTTTTATCTATGTGTGTATATGTCTGTATTTATCTTTAAATCTATATAAATATACACACACTGTGGTGGCTGGCCAATAGAGAGTACTGGGGTACCATCCTCCATGTTGAAAATTGTTTTTTATATTTATTTTTTAAATAAACATTTAAATAGCTACATATTTTAAGTATGTGTATGCTAAACATAATGTAATCATATTGAAATTAGCTTCCTGGTTCATTCTCTCTCTCTTATGAGGTGACAGAAATATCAGCCAGTCAGAGAAGCAGCAGCCAATCACTGAACTGGTCCCACAAGTTATACATATAGCAACAGAAATTTACCCAATCAGTGTCCTCAAATCTGTTGCCTAAATGGCTTCATTTATCACCACAGCACAGTCAGTCAATGGTATTATGAATATCTGACAATATCGACATGTAATACATGTCTCTAGAAATGCCTAATATTTAGTTTTAATAGTGTTTTTTTGTCAAAATCAGTCAAAATCAGTAGACTAATAGTTAATGAAAATTGTGATTAGTTGCATGCAAATGTGCAAAGCATAATGATACACACTATGCTTTGCACATTTGCATGCAACTAATCACAATTTTCATTAACTATTAGTCTACTGATTTTGACAATTAAATAATGACTTACTTTTTTTGACAGAACCCTGCAGTTTGTGTTGTTTAATATTGGGATGGTTGCAGAAACTGACGCCCCACCTAGAATATTTTTCACCACTGTGTATGTATATATGGCCATTGAAAAGCCCATATTAGTCCATCTCTATGATGGATGTATATGAGTGTATAAATGTTTAGAAAAATCAGATGAATTATTCTCATCTCCCACCCTCAGACCCTCCTTCACATCCTGCTCTCTGCAAACTCTGCTGTGAAAGAATCCCTTTAAAAGGTTTGTTTGGGTGCAGCAGTACTTCCAGTGTTTATTAATAGAGTGTTTTTATAAAGGTAGGTGTGAAATACTTCTACCACTGCACATCATAAACACCTATGACACACAGTCCAGCTTCTGGATTTGTTGCTGTTTGTCAGGGCACGTTGGGTTGCCATAGCCTCAGCTTATTAAACCTAAATCCTACCCGCCTCCTCTCCATCTGAGCTGCTCTGTCAGACCCCGTTACCTTGGCGACTGGCTCACAATGAAGTCCTGAAAGGTCCTGAAGGAGATCCTTGGATTTGTGGAGATCCAAGGCCTTCGATGTGTAAGAGTGCATTCAGATGATGCCTTTTTAAATGTGATTTGGGCATTCTACTTGAAAAAACTGAGGATGTGTGCTTTATGGGCAGGGTTTGATTTTGATTGACAAGCAAGAGGAAGATAAACAATTAAGTATAATTCAAATTAAGTATAAAACAATTCAAATTTGGTAACAGCTCTGGATGTTTAAAACTGAACTTCTAATTCAGATTTCCACCTTAAATGATGCAGCAGTTCTATTCTGATGCATGTACAGGCTTCTGACTCAATCGGTGCTGGTATGTAACAGCTGTGCAATTTAAGGTAGAAATTTGAATTAGAAGTTCAGTTTTGTTTTTAACTTAATACATTATCATCCTTTCACTCTGTTCATCAATGGTGAGGACCCCCACAGAACAGCTGTTATTTGAGTGTTGAATCATCAGTGACAGTGATGTGGTGGTGGTGTGTTAGTGTGTGCTGCACTGGTATGAGTGGATCAAGCACAGCAGAGCTGCTGATGTTTTTAAACCATCACATCAGTGTTACACGCCACATCAGTGTCACTACAGTGCTGAGAATGATCCACCACCCAAATAATAGCTGCACTGTGAGGGTCCTGATCACTGAAGAACAGGTGAAAGGAGGTTAACACAGTATACAGAGAAACAGATGAACTACAGTCTGTAATTGTAGAACTACAAAGTGCACCTGTATGCTCAGTGGAGCTAAAATGGACAATGAGTATAGATACAAGCTCTGTGTACCTAATGAAGTGGCCAGTGAATGTGAGTGCTATAATGTAACAGCAGCACCATTTAAGGTGGAATGAGAAATGCTAATACAAATCCAATTTTAGCCTGGTGTGTTAGAAAACAACCCAAACTAGCCATTCTGACGCCCCCAATAAGACCAGCCTCATTGATTGAATGACCTAATTGGTCACTTTCAGCAAAGTATAATTTAAATGGCATCACTGAAAGGTTGTGCGAAAATATGGATTTTCTCTAAATGAGCATCTTTATGCTCTCTCTCTCTCGAACCTTCATGTAGAAATGAATCTGGTGGGTGTGTAGCCCTTCCTGTTCCTCTCTTTCACTTGCCGGTGGATAAACCATCTCACATTCAGCCCACTCGTGACTGAACTGGGATTGAGACTGATTACTGCTCGGCTGGCACAGAGCCGTTTCCATCTCACAGCACTCTCCTGCAGGGGCGTAATAGCGCCTTTATAATGGAGAGGCGGAAATGGTGGGGCGTCTTTGCCCATTTAACATTCTAATATGTTCCTTCCCTGCTGTTCTATATACAGTGGCATGCAAAAGTTTGGGCACCACTGTTAAAATGCCAGGTTTTTGTGATATAAAAAATCAGATCAAGATGAATCATTTCAGAATGTTTCAGAATTTGTTTCCCATTTAATTCTACTAAAAAATAAAACATGCTATGATCTGATGAGACCAACGTTGAACATTTTGGCCATAATTCCAGAAGGTATGTTGCAAAGCTAACACTGAACATCACCAATGAGAACATCAGACCCACAGTGAAGCATGGTGGAGGCAGCATTATACAGATACTTGTTATGTGCAGCTGGAACTGGGACTTTAATCAAGGTGAAGGGAATTATGAACAGTTCCAAATATCAATTTTGGCACAAAACCTTCAGGCTTCTGCTTAAAAGCTAAAGATGAAGAGGAATTTCAGATTTCAGCACAATAATGACCCAAACCAGACCTCCACATCAACAAAAATGGCTTCAACAGATGAATATCAGAGTTTTGGATTGGCCCAGTCCAAGCTCAGACCTGAGTCCAATTAAAAATCTGTGTGTTGACCTGAAGAGGGATGTACACAGGAGATTCCTTCACAGTCCAAAGATTTTTAACACTTTTGCAAGGAAGAGTGAGAAAAGATCTTGCCAATTCAAGATGTGCCATGCTGATGGTCATAAATGATGGTCATGTTGTCATAAATTCAAAGGGCACTTGAACAATTTTTTTATATTTATGTTTATATTTATTTTATATATATATATATATATATATATATATATATATATATATATATATATATATATATATATATATATATATATATATATATATAATATATATAAATTAATATTTATATTTATGCAACAACATTATTTTACTTTTTTATTTTTCCACCTTAAAAGATTTTGTTGATTTTTTATGGAATTGTACAGATTATATGTCACATTAAAGGTGAAAAAAAGTTCTGAAATAATTCATATTGGTCTCATTTTTGAAATCACCTAAACTTGGCATTTTAACATGGGTGCCCAAAATTTTGCATGACATGTACAGTAACCGCTGTGGACAAAAAAAAATTTAATTTTAGTGTAATTTAGCATGGGACATTTCTATTTTGTAAGAATTCGACAGACATTGATCATCTAACTTATTTGGTTATGTAGCTCATGAACACTAGAAATCAGTCACCTAGAAGATAGCAACTTTTGTTTGGGTGACCATCTGCCCACAAATGTGTTTTTTAGTAGAGCTACCCATAAAATATTTTGTTTTAGTTTAGTTTACAAAAGGGTTTTGTAGCCTTTGCCCGCCACTTGTTTTTTATGGCTCCTTTTATGTGTTTCATAGCCCCGCCCAAAAATGTGTTCCTTTGTACATGTCTGTCTTACTTTTCTCCCAATATTAATTCAGTAAATAAAGAGAAGGTTTGTATTAAAATGTGAATATCCTTTGTTCTTCTGTGTATTTTATGTCGTTTAGCCAGGAGTGTAGTTTAACATTGATGTAAATATTGTATATCGCTGACTATATGATTGTTTATGTAAAAATGTTGCCACAGCAGTTCATTTAAATGCCCATGTTGACTTTCTTCACTCTTTATTTGCTGTATATTACAAGTTTTAGTATTTTATTTAGGGTGGACAGGGGGGTTGAATTGCTTCATTTCAGCACTGGTCAGCCCAAATCCCCCTCACTGCAGAGCTGTTGAGTGGTGGGATGAAACTGAGATGACTACCTGGAGCCTGCTGGGCGCTGATGAACTAACCGTGAGGTTGCCTCGCAATTTTCACTGACTGTTAGCAGTGAGCGTGAAGCTCAATGTTTATTTAGTAGCTAGTCATTACACCTCCTGTGAAGTGTATTTATGAAGTGGAGATGAATTATTAATTTTTCAGTCACGAAAAACATTTGGAAGCGTTGCCAGTTAAGTATCTGTTTATTGTCAAAGGTAACGTCTTTGCCCAATGTTCCCCGTTTGGATGTGTGACGCTGGCCTGTGCTAATGAGAAGCCCAGGATGTGGTGTTTAATTCTGTTTTGGTTTGTTCTCCTTGTTGCTGAGCTAATAGGAGGAGAAGGGCAGGGGGAGAAAACACGCTCCTCTACAACACTCACTAACATGCTGCAGTTTAATTGCCGCAATCCCCAGATGTTTCAAGTTGACCTGAGTGCAAGAGCTCAATTCAGAGGACCCTGATTTAACATCACCATCTCTCTCACTCACTCTCTCAGTGATGTGTCTTCAGAATCCTTTATATAAAGCCCTTTTTCACATGGGATGGAAAAAAACTTATAAACTTTTAATGGATGTCACTATACACTAATTGGCCACTTCTTTAGGTACACATAAGTTGTATCTACACTCATTGTCCATTTAATCAGCTCCACTGATCATACAGGAGCACTTTGTAGTTCTACAATTACAGACTGAAATTCATCTGTTTCTCTGTATACTTTATAAGCTTCCTTTTCTTTCACCTCTTCTTCCGTGATCAGGACAAAACGGGTATTATTTGGGTGGTGGAGTGTGTGTTGTGCTTGTACAAGTGGATCAGACAGTAAGTTGAACTGATAAAGTGTGTATTATGTATAATTATCTGTGTGTAATAAATATTTGTATTGCTGCCATACACATAGATAATATAAAACCCCAAAAAAGTAAAAGTTGGGACAGTATGGGGCTTTGATGTAAAAAATAATAATGTGATTTTGATCATAATATACCAACAGGCATCCCAATAATGGCATTACAAACCTTTGTCAAGCACTACAACACTTATATTCACAAATGCCACATAAATCTTTACTATGCAAAAAAGGGTTAGGGTTAGGGTTAAGCCCTGTGCAGGGGTGTGCCTGATGTGGTAGTCAGGGAGGTGGGTGACTCATCAGTTTTGGGCAAAAGAAAAGTAACAACCCAGAGTTAATTAGCCTGTAGTGAACATTGCCTAATGAAAAAGACTCGGGGCTATAGCCCCATAGCCTGAGTCTAGTACCAGCCCTGGACTTATGGTAGCTATGTCCAGACTAAAGACAAAAAGCATCATCTAAATCAGCAACAAGTACCAAACCAGGGCCTGTCATAGTAAAGTGTCAGCACCATTGTGAAAGGTAATGTTTATGTCTGAAAAATACAGTGAGATTTTAGAGCAGCATATGCTGCCCTCAAGACAACATCTTTTCCAGGCACATTCATGCATTTTTCTAAAAGACAATGCAAAATCACATGCTGCACACATTACAAAGGAATGGCTGCGAAAGAAGAGGGTGCAGGCCTGGCTGCATTCCTCATCTGACCCCAACAGAGATATGGAAATAAAAAATAACAGTAATCCAGTCCTCTTGCACACTATAAGACATGTTTGCAGGAAGAGTGAAACAAAATAACACTTGAAACATATCAGCACTTGGTATCTTCAGCGCCAAAGTGACTTTGAAGTATTGTGAGAAGGAATGGTGACAAATTAACGTCCCAACATTTTTGGAATGTGTTGTAGGCCTGAAATGCAGGAAGTGATGTACGTATATTAACAACTGAAATGAAGTTGACCAAACAAAACCCAAGATATGGGTTCACGCTGTCGGCAATGATATAAGTCAAAGTAAATGTAAGAAACACTGTTTTTAGTTTCCGTACTGTCCCAACTTTTTCTGCTTTGGGGTTGTAAATGGTCTAACCCTAATCTTAACCTTAATAAATCTCTGATCAGGATTTTCTTACACAGCCCTGAAAACACACTGTGGGCATTATGAATGGTGTGTAAAAGCCTGAGGGTGTGGTTTAGATGAAACTGTGAGGCTGTAGGCTTTAGGCTTTAGTGTACTAAAGTGGACGTCCTCTGCTTCTATTATTCATGCACTGTACAAAAGAAGGAATATGGGGCAGACTGAGTGGGAGAAGCAGGTCACAGTAAATGAATGTCGACTCTAAACTCTCATCTCTTTAAAACATCTGTCACAATATGCGCACTTACTGAGGTCATATAAAAGTTAGTGTACCCCTGCTTAAACCTGATTTATTGATTTTCTTCATAAAGATAAATGACATGCACATTACTTACATAATGGTCTGACTCTGATGTGTTAGTTTATGTACAAGAAGAGGCTGTAGGCTGATTCTGATTGGTCAGTTTATTAATGAGAGGAGGTCGTAGAATGGTTAATTTACCTACTAGAGGAGGCTGGAGACCATTGGCTACCCATCCTGGTCCTGAAGATCTACGTTCCTACAGACTTTAGCTTCAGCCATAATCATTCCCATCTTATCCATCTTATTGCCTCCAGAAGTTCTTGATTAGTTGAATGAGGTGGTTGGTTGGAGGCAAAACCTACAGGAAGGTAGATCTTCATGAGGTAGGTTGGTGACCACTGCTGTAGACTGATTCTGATTGAGCAGTTAATGTACTAGGGAAGAGTGTGAACTGATTGGTGCGACTCTGCCACCTGGTGTGTGTAGTCCCGAAACAGCAAGGACAATCGGTGGTTGGTGTTACTATTGTTCATTTTAAAAAAGAAACTCTCTTCTATTTTTGTGCTGTTGGATTGTCTTGGATGTGCTCTTCCTGGAGAACAATGGAGTGGTGCTTAGGTAATGAGTAAATTAGCTTGAATAATAAAGAAGCACTATTCTTTTTCACTTTACTAGATGTTCTACCAAGTCAGCAGTTATCTTTGCCCAGGGGGCAATCCTGTAAGGCTCAGCAGAGGTAAGAGAACTCAAACTCTGCTTTGAAGTCCTCTATTGAATATTGGATTGTGTAGCAGTACAGCCTTTAGATGTTTGAGTGAATAAGCAATGGACCAGTATTTGCATGATGCAGTCATGAAGAGTTTTGTATGTTTAGATGATCAGCTTGTGGAGAGTCTTTGTAGGTTTAGATTATGAGCTCATGGAGAGTTTTATATGTTTAGATGATCAGCTCATTGAGGGTTTTTATACTTTTAGGTGATCAGCTGATGGAGAAATTTTATATGTTTAGATGATCAGCTGATGGAGAATTTTTATATGTTCAGATGATCAGCTGATGGAGAATTTTTATATGTTCAGATGGAGAATTTTTATATGTTCAGATGATCAGCTGATGGAGAATTTTGATATGTTTAGATGATCAGCTGATGGAGAATTTTGATATGTTCGGATGATCAGCTGATGGAGAATTTTGATATGTTCAGATGATCAGCTGATGGAGAATTTTTATATCTTTAGATGATCAGCTGATGGAGAATTTTTATATGTTTAGATGATCAGCTCATGGAGGGTTTTATATGTTTATATGATCAGCTCTTGGAGGGTTTTATATGTTTAGATGATCAGCTGATGGAAAATTTTTATATGTTTAGATGATCAGCTGTTGGAGAATTTTTATATCTTTAGATGATCAGCTGATGGAGACTTTTTATATGTTTAGATGATCAGCTCATGGAGGGTTTTATATGTTTAGATGATCAGCTCATGGAGGGTTTTATATGTTTAGATGATCAGCTCTTGGAGGGTTTTATATGTTTAGATGATCAGCTGATGGAGAATTTTTATATGTTTAGATGATCAGCTGTTGGAGAATTTTTATATCTTTAGATGATCAGCTGATGGAGACTTTTTATATGTTTAGATGATCAGCTCATGGAGGGTTTTATATGTTTAGATGATCAGCT
>BRDA01002959.1:25721-38727 GCA_036984385.1 Crenuchus spilurus | reverse complement strand
TCTCTCTCTGTCTCATTCTCTCTCTCTCATTCTTTCTCTTTCTCTGTCTCATTTTCTCTCTCTCTCTCTCTGTCTCTCTCTCTGTCTCATTCTCTCTCTCTCTCTCTCTGTCTCATTCTCTCTCTCTCTCTCTATTGAGCTGATGTTTGTATTAGTATTAGCCTTTCACATTCATTCTGCTCATTGTTATCATCAAAACTGCAAAAACTGCTGAACTAGACTCTGAATACTAAAAGTCTTAAATTAAGGGTTCACCCAAAAGTCACATTTACATATTTATCCACTTGCCTCTGATGTTGGTCAGTCAAGACTTGTTTGGATTCTGGAACTGGAACTGAAAAGCTAGCATTGATAACAAGCACTACAATGCAATAGTCACCTAAACAGCCCATTGCTGTAAAATACATAACCTCAAACCTCATTCAGAGCTAAATGAAGATCTTGCAGTCAAAACCACCACATGACTTACTGTGAACTCCTGTAGCTGAATGCTGAGTTAGCCATCTTACCTAGCTGATTAAATATACAGTGGTACTTGGAAGTGTGTGAACCCTTTCAAATGTTATATATTTCTGCATACATTCGAACTGTTTTACGTCACTAAACTGTTATACGTCAACTAAAATGTCAGATTGGCACACTAGTCCTAAAAGTAGATAAAGAGAACCAAATCAAACAAAATATTAGACTTGTTCATGTATTTATTGAGGAAAATGAACCAATAATACAAGAGCTTCAGGATGAGCAGATTATTTGAAATTTGAATGAAATCTTGTCAATCATTGGGATGACAAACAGGTGTGAGTGGGTGCCCTGTTTTATTTAAGGAACAGGGTTCTAGCAAAGACTGATCTTCACAACACAACCCAAGCACACCAAGTCGGTCTACCAAAGAATGATTTAAGAAAAATAAAGTTCATGTTTTGTAAAGTCCAAGTCAAAGTCCTGACTTTAGTCCAGTAGAAATGATGTGGAAAGATTTGAAAACAATAAGTTCATGGATTCCTCCAAGTGAATGTGCAGGACTGATCAAAAGTTATCTATTGCACGAGGGGGTCATACCAAATACTTTTGCCACTCACAGACAGGTAATATTGGATCATTTTCCTCAGTAAATAAATTACAAAGTCTGATATTTTTAACTTAAACTTAAAAGAAAACTTAAAACTGATAAACGTATAACTTTAAACTTATGCAGAAATGTCAAGCACCACTGTAAAGAAATGAGTCTGGTTTGAAAACGCAATGAGTGCAGGTGACAAGTATTAACTGAGTCCACCTTAATAAGTCCAGTCCACCAAAAATACAGGTGTGGTGAATAAAAACAATATCAGACTTTACAGCCAGTCATATTGTGGGCTTGAAGCTAACTGTTGTTCTGTCTGTTCTGTCCTCAGTGCACTGTGTGGGACTGGGACTCGAATGGAAAGCATGACTTTATAGGAGAGTTTGAGGCTACGTTCAAAGAAATGCGTGGGGCGATCGACGGCAAACAGGTAAGAGACTCACCTGTAGGCAGGTACAGATTGCTGATTTTATATAATATTTTATTTTACTTGGTTATAAAAATAAATCTGCATATTTAACATATAGTAGTTTAGTTCCACTCATTCAACGCATGTTAGTTTAACCCCGCCCATTCAGCCTACAGCATTTAGCCCCTCCCATTCAACCTGTATTAATTTAACTGTATTCAATGCTCCTGCAGTAATTTCACCCCACTCATTAATTTTACAGCAGTTTAGCCACTCCCACTCAGCTTGCAACAGTTTAGCTCCACTAATTATTCATACAGCAGTTTAGCCCAACCTTCAGCCTGGTGTGGTTTATCCCTACCCATTCACCCTTCAGCAGATTAGCCCCTCCCACTAACCCTAGTGCAGTTCAGCCCTACCTACAGCAGATTAGCATCTTCCATTCACACTAAAATCATAAGAAACATTCAGGCTGGACTGCTTTTTGAATGTGTCACAATACAGGGTAGCCAATCAAAACAGAGCTCATTTACATATATTAAAGGTATTGGTATAATTGAAAATGGATTTGTAAAGATGTAAACATATATTACCTACATGGACTTGATCTGGAGTAGATTATTTTGCTGTAATCAGAGTAAATACTGAACACCAGGTCAGGAGATGATGTTTTTAAGCTAATCTATTCCACTTGATCAGCATTACTGAGGAATTTATGGCAGGTTTGGGTTGTAAATGGGGGAAGCTGTACATTTGACTTAGAAGGAATTAGAGGATGTAGGAGATGAAAGCTTAAAATAGGCCACAGTCAGACTGAAATGAAAAGTTCTCTCCTTGTGTTCCCTTCATAAATTAGCAGATATCATAGAGGCTTTCTGGCTATTAATCATAGTGCTTGCTTTCATAGTGAAGGCTATATGAAGAGCTCCTCCTCTTTTTCATTTTAGCCCTTGGACGGAAGAATGTTCCCTCCTTTTAACTTTAAAACACCACAGACACACCAGCTTATTTCCATTTATTTCCATAGTGTTTAACAGCCTTCAAGGTGTCCGGTTATATAGAATTAATGGACAAGAACCAGAGTCCTCTATCAATTTCATTCATTTGGTGTAATGGGACAGCTTGAAGGACATTATCCTGCTCATAACCCAGTTACCACATTTAGACATTGTTGTGTATTTATGTGTACGAAGAAAACGGCAGTCTGAACATAGCAAATGTAAATGGAGCATTGATGTAGACCAGTCACTGCACTTATTTTAACTGCATCTACTTCTTAGGTGTCCCTATAAATAATACTGTTGTATGTAACTATGAAGTAACTATGATTACATTCACTTGAACTGCAATACTTTACTCTTCATTACAGGTAACAGTAATCACATTACTATCACATTTATTGTTGACCCCAAGAGTGATAACTACACACATCTTATGTGAATTTTTTTTCTACATTTATTTATTTATTTATATTTATTTTAAATGAATGCCAAACGTGTGTTTATAAATGCATGTATTATTATCTGAATATGATTGTTTATATTAAATAGAAAATTATGTTTTTAAATTTTCTATTCATTCTGTAATTTTTTGACATTACACCAGAAAAAAATCTGAAAGTCAGACTTAAACTTGTGAAAATATGCAAAATTAATAGAAATCTAAATGGAATTTATTGCATAATTATGAAATTCATTGCATAATTAAAACACCTGGCAACCCTATTATCTTCTTGGACCCATATTATGGAAAACTGCATTTCCTGCACTTTTTAAAATAAGAGTACTGTTCATTACATAGTCAGTATATGGAAACAGTGGAAATATATGGAAATAGAGCAGTTTAGCCCCGCCCACTTACACTGAGATTATAATGAGTGCTTTGATCTGGGCCGTTTCTCAATATGCGTACTTGTGCGGACTTGTGAACTTGTGAAACATCATCACTCTCAACCCAAGTACAGTTCCAAATCAAAGTACGCATAATGGCAAGTTCATTGATAATAGAGATAATAATGTGTTGTCGCTCTGCCCCTTCTATCAAGTATGCATCGGTGGTGACTTGTGTGGACTTAAAATAAATATAATGTGTGTAAAATGTGTGCAAATAAATGTGTGTAAAACTATATTTAAACAAAATTTACATTTTGTTGGCTTCCTTAAATGTGTTTTTTTACTGAAACGGAAGTTATACAAACATAGTAAAGAGTACACTGTGTGCTTCGGAATATATTAGATACGACCATTTCTCTATAGCTCGGATTACAAACGCAAGAAATAAAGAGAAATGTACTGAGCCAAGGAGGCAAGCCATCAGTGCACATCTCTTCTTCCTCTCCCTCATCTTCATCCTTGCTCTCCTCCTAACTGCTTCCTCCTCGACTTGAAGGTAAAACATACCAGCAGCAACTGCAGCGACCACCCACTCCATTTCCTCACAAACTACACCCGCGATTATTTCCCGACAATAGCTTTTTATATATATATACACACACACACACACAAACACACACACACACACACACATTTTACTCTATTAAATGTAAAGAAATTATAAAATATTTTAATTCATATATTTTTCAGTGAATACACAAATCAGAATAAAAAAATATTGAACTGGCTATTCAGCTGGTTGAGGGCAGGCTGGGCTGTGCTGTCATCAAGTACGCTGGTATTCCAAATGCAAAATAATCCCCCGTACTTGGGAAGTTCATACTTGTCAAATCCGCAAGTTTGTATTTGCTTACTTGAGGTTTGAGAAACGGCCATGGACTGCTTATTGATTGATTGAGGTTCATTCCACAGGTCAGCCAATCAGATCTGAGCTCATATATATCTCTCTTAAAGGTACAGTACCTAAAATTCTAAGAGATAAAGACAGGCAGACAGGTTGGAAAATAAATATGTAGACGTTAATTATGACAGTTTTTAATACATAAACCCACACAAACATCACTGAGGCAGGAAAATCAAAGCACATAAAACATTCAGCACCTCTACAGTATATGTGCTCTAGATATTGAGAAGTCATGCATCAGGATGGTTTCAGAGAGAAAGTAAAGGTGAAGTAATTGAGAGGTGAAAGTAAAAACATGCAGAACATTCCCGCTTCAAGCACTGACAGCTATATATTAATTAGGCCCGAAATTCATTTATAAGACAGCGGGACCATCTTGAAGTCTCTCTTGCTCTCTCTATCTCACTGTGTCTTCATTACTGCACAGTCTGCGACTCTAGGACAGAAATATCGGGCCTAATTGCATTACAGGAGAGTTCATAGCTCAAATGGACCTGCTGTTTTCACAGCTATAATTGGCTCTCTCATGCATTTTAACATACTGGAGCTGCTGGACCAAACCAGGAGAACCTGAACCTTTTTGGTCTCGGCTTCTTTCAAGAAAAGAATTTTCATAAAGAAGTACTTTAACCTGTATTCAAGACTGTGATACAGTCCCACTGATATTGCAGGTATTTTTGAATACTAAGATTTTTTTCTTCATTTATCACATTAGAAAGGTTTATCACGCCAATGTTTGTTAGCTTTAACATCACTAATATAACCAGTTATTTTACACTTAAATAACTAAATTAATAATAAGTAAAAACACAATAAAAAAAAACAAAATCGAAATTTTTGAAAATGTTTTAGTATAAAAACAAACATGAAAATATTAATATGGCTTGTAAATGCGAACATGTGATAGTAAAAATGGAGATTAAATGAAGCTAAATACAACTATTTACAACAAAAAGCAGGTCTGCGTTTTTTCTGACCACTTGGTGGAAGTGTTGACACACAGGCTTCTGGCCCCTCCCACCTTACTACTTATACAGACAAATCTTATATATCTCCATTTTTACTTTGTCAGCATCAAACTAGCATAAAGATACAGGCATGAACTTGAAACAGACAAATGATTTGATCAGAGACTCCTGAAGATTGATAGTCTGTGTCCTGTTACACAATGACAAACTGCACTTAGCCTCAGTTAATCCTTTGGAGTCGGGTGTCCCGCCAGCAGCCTATTATCAAAATTCTGAAAAACACTTATATAACTCTGCGAGATTTTGTCCTAGAATAAAAAAATTATACCCCGGAAACATTAAAGGGTTCAAATATATATAGCCCGAATCAAAATACATTTTTTGATTTTAGAGCGGAGCTTAAACAAGCAGAGCCAAATTTTTGAGCGAAACTGAAACAGTTGTGTATTTTTTTCCATCAAACGATGCAAGCTGTCATTTATATGATAATAAAATGCCATTTCCAAACATTCCATTGGTGGATTATAGCAGCCAGGAATCTATGGAATGTTGATGAACAAAGACCTCTCATCTGAGGTAAACCTGAACAATAGAACTCTCCTGAGTATTTCACATTTTTCTCATAAATATTCAGTGTAGGTTTAGTCGCTGAGTGACAACAGAGTGTCACCTCACATTAGTTAAGCTTTAGAAATAAAACCACATACAATTTCTAAAAAGCTGTAATGATCAGTGTGTTTCCAACACCTCTGTTTATTCAGTTCTGAGCTCAAAAGTCTTGGCGAGAAATGTTTTAGAGTGTTTTTTTCACAATATATCAGCACATCTGAAAATAGGTTTTTGGAAAGTTTAGAGCAGGTTTATTCAAAATATAAGGAAAAACATTCAAATTCATGGATGGAAATATGGGTCACCTAAAAACACAAACCTAAATCCCTGAAGACAGACTCAGAATCATCTGTAATCGTTGTTTGTTTTTTGCAAAAACTTTGTCACTTTGGTTTAAACTTTCGATGCAATATTTGAGGTAGAAAATGACTCATTATATTTGGAGTTGTCAGTAAACTGCTCACTCGCTGATGGACTAACAGCTCTGGCTTTAATTGTGCAGTAACAGAAGGCTTGGCAGCGGTATCTCAATTTGGCAGCCCTGATTTGCTAATTCTTTTAAAAGGCGCTACGCGGCCTCCTCATCACGCCGTATTGTCAGGGTCTGTATTGTGTTTTTCTCAGCCTATTGTGTGTGAATGCGATGTGTGTCATGGCCTCTCAATGGGAAAACACCAAAAGTGCTCCTGAATGTCCTCATGCTGCATCAAGCACTGAAGAACCATATTACACCAGTGTTAGTGCTAGCATAACGCTTAGTTAACTGCATGGTTTTATTTGTGGGCTTTAAGTCTTGTATTGTTGACTTAAAATAAAATTCTTTTATATGTTATCTAGAAGTCTTGGGGTATTGCATGACACTACAGTTATAGAAACAGAATTAAACATTGCATTCTAATCTCGGATGCTAATATGTCAGCTTCTGTAGTCTCCCACTACTTTCTTAGGATTTTTTTTTGATCCAATATAGTAGTAAACAATCCACCCACCTATGTCTCACAAACACTTGTAATGTCCCTGACTCTAGGAGGGTGAAGACTAGCACAGGCCTTCTCCGATGCATGTGAAGTCAAGCTCCGCCTCTTTTCAACTGCTGCCTATATATCATCACTGTAGCCAACATGCTAGGAGGAAAGTGCAGGATCCCCAGCTGGCTGACTCCTGAGTCAGCGGTCATTGCATGATAATAGTGATGGGGAGAGAGTTCCATTTACCCACCTGGAGAGAGCTCTGCCAATTTTGCTCTCTTGAGCCCCGGCTGTTGATAGTAATCAGATGACCGGGATTCAAACTCAAGATCCTTTGATCATAGTGTCAGCTCAAAAGTCATATTTACATTTTTCTCCACTTATCTCAGATATAGTCACATAGCCAAGACATGCCTGGGGTCCAATTTTTGCTTTTTTAGTTGAGAACTGGAGCTACAAGGTTACTGTTGAACTCTAGAACTCGTGTTAAAATACATCACCAGACTTACTGTGAACTATAAAAATGAATAAAACCCTACAGGCAGACACTTCAGACAGCAGCAGGGCTGGTAGAAGACTGATCATGCATCAGATGCATATTTATGCTCCTCATCGTCACTAAAACGGGTTCTAGGTCAGCACTTCCTGCTCCAAGATGGCTGATTCGACATTCAGCTACACAAGTTTCTTATTCTTTTAAAGCTCACAGTATGTGTCCAATTATAATTTGGCCTCAATGCTTTCTGTTCATTTCACAGTAAACACGGGTGGATCTACACATTGCATGATGGCTTGTATTGCATCAAACGAGGTCTTGGCCTCCAGCAGAAAAGTTCAGCAGACTCTAATGTTATGCAACTGAATGTATCCACTACATTGCATCAAGTTAATTGTTCAGCATTTTAAAAATTCATGCAGTTGAGTAAAGCTGAGCCAATCAGGTGAGGGTAGACTAGTCTTCATAATGACCTGCTTCTCCAGCTTTCTCTAAAGTCTGAAGAGCTGCAATAAATCCATATCAGTTTTATATAATGAAACTCCAGCTTTCATACAGAACTACGGACAGTGGTCTGGATATGTTTGATTGGATGTAGTTTATATGGTTTGAGTGGGAAGCCAAAATGTAACCATTGAAGGTGGTGACTCTCTAACATGCTGCCTCATCCAAAAAGATGTTTTGGTCAGGGTGCGAATTATGTGGGGTTTGGCGGGGTCTGACCGCCTTCAGACTTCAACCCCCCTCTAAAGGGGTAAAAACAATAGTTTGGGGGAGTCAAAACATTTAAATATACTTCTTACATATAATGTTAAATACTACAAAAACAATGCAGTATCTATGCCTAGAAGAATACTGTGATACGACTTCAAGCACCCCTAAAGTGGATCGTACCATTCCATGTTAATATTCATTCCTCTCGTTTGCCTGCCTGGCTCATTATTGGTCAGGTGGCTTGTGTCTTCGTTAAGGTGCACAAGTTGCTCAAGCTACAGCATTACATGTAAGTAGCTTGCTATCTACTTAGCTTTCTTAAATAAGCACTTTAAACACACTTTTCCTTACATAAATAACTTACATGAATTTGCTATCCCAGCTTAAATGCTGCTAATTTACCATTCCGCCTTAAATGCTGCTTTGGCGCCACAGGCTTCAGGCTGTAGATACTATTTTTGGCGCTTTTAAGGTGGAACAGAACATTCAAACGGGAATCCACGTTCTGTTTTATATGGGCTGTTTGTGAGTTCTGCACAGCCTAAGCAGAAATGTGTAAAACCCTTAAAACACTTTATCATCTACTACAGTCTAAAAAGGGAACTGTGTTTTAACATAGGGAAACTGTTAAGGTGGAACGGAAATGTGACCAAGAAACTAAAACCTACATAGTAGGTAGACCTAGTGAGGAATTAGTTACTCAGATGAGTAATTGTACAGTAAACTTGTGTATATATACCTGTGTTTTTGTTTTTTTTACAGTGTAATTAGATAGTTGAATGGTATTGTGAAATAAAAAGCCTTACCTACAGGGATTGTCAGTTACATTGTTATTTTCTATTTATTTAGAATTAAATAACAAAAGATTCCTGTGGGAGAGATTCTGTAGAATATGACAGCCTTATAATTTAATTTAATAATTTAATTTTAATGGAAAGAAAGCAGCCAACTGCTTTAACTGGATTTTGAACTTAACTTTCCCCCCTCCCCCCCCAAATTATCATTGTATAATTTGCACCCTGGTTTTGGTGATGTATTTTTACCAAAAAACTGGGCTATTTAGGTCACTATTGAGTTCAAGTCCTTGTTAACAATGCATTACAGCTTTAGTTCTAAACTAAAGAAGCTATATTTGCTCCGAACATGTCTTGGTTGACTACATTGATCAGCGAAGACCCGGAGAAGTGTGTAAATGTGATTTTTGATTCAGTTACTGTTTATATTTGCGTGAAATATGTTTTTATTTTAATTATTTCTCCTCTCTGTCTCGGACAGGTCCAGTGGGAATGTATAAACCCCAAGTATAAAACGAAGAAAAAGAACTACAGGAACTCTGGGATTGTAATTCTGAATCAGTGTAAGGTAATACCCTGCTGTTCCTCCGGCTGCTCTACAGTTTGTAATCACACGCTTTTGGCATTTACATAATATGGCAGAAAGCCAGCAGCACCTCTGTGGTGTCCTGAAGAAGAAATTCTCCTCAATCAGAGCTGCTCAGAGCAGAATCGATACACTGGAGAAGCCCCAGAGCTGAAGGCACTCTTCTGATGCTCAGTAGTGTCCAGATGGTGATACAGGAACACTGTGGATGTTAATTCAGCTCTGGGGATTTTGCTGTGGACTCTGTTTCTCTGAGACTGATTACCCCTACTAACCCTGAAGTATCTCTGAGAAGCCTTTCCGAGAGCTTAAGTAAACTGATCTCACTGTATTGGCAGATAATGTTGCTTTTTTAAGATAAAGGCAACATTACAGTGAGATCGTTTTTCTTAAAAGTGATGTATTCTAACCATTCAGTTAATCCGGCTGATTGGGGGTCTTAATGAAACATGCTTTGTTTAAAATAGCAAGAAATATAAACACTACAGTCCCCTTTCTTCAGGGGTTCTTTAGTTACGAAAATGGTTCTATATAGGACCATGAACACTCAAAGAACCCAAAGGTTTAATGATTAATTTTAGATTAATGAGGAATGTGCTGTAGATGGTTTTCTATAGAATTCTTTTGAAAATGGTTCTATATATTCCCAAAAAAGTTCCTCTATTATTAAAAGATTGAGCCCCTTTTTGGGGATATTTAGAACCCTGTTAAAAAAGGTTTTTTTTATAGCACATTCCTCATCAAACCCTTTGGGTTCTTTGAGTGTTCAAGGTTCTATATAGCACCATTTTCTTTACTAAAGAACCCTTGAAGGACCATCTTGTTTAAGAGTGTATGAGAATTAAGTTCTATCATCATCGGTCTCTCCTCCCCATTTTATGAATGAATGCACTTATATAGCACCTTTCTAATACTCAAGGATGCTTTAAATCAACACAGTATATTTACACACTTGACCACACACACCGGCGAGAAGCGGCAGCCAATCACGCACAGCGTCTCAAACGGAAGCAACCGTCCACCTGGAGGACTGCATCGAGCACTAGATGGATCACCCAGGACAAACCATATCTGAGCATACATTCATAAACACACGTACATTCATACACACACACCAGGGTCATTTAGAGTAACCAATTCACCTGATCTCCATGTTTTTGGACTCTGGGAGGAAACCCACATAGACATCAGAAGAACCTGGAAATTCCACACAGATGGGGACTTGAACCCAAGACCTCAACACTAAGAGATGAATGTTCCTACATATTGGCCCTCCAGGGATGATCGTCTACAGCACGCTCAGCGCATTATCTGTCCTTTTATTCACAGATTATAAAGATGCACTCTTTCCTCGACTACATTATGGGTGGCTGCCAGATCCAGTTTACTGTAAGTAACTCAGTTTACTTTCTGCTTCTGAAGGGTCTTACAGAAGTTATTCAGAAATACAGAAGTCACTCACAAATCTTATTTCCACAGTATTTCAACTAATCTTCATGTTTAGAGTGCAACTTTTGCTTCTTTAGCTTAATGCTAATGCTAAGAAACACCAGAACTCAATAGCCACCTAAATAGTAAAGCAATTTCTGTATAAAATACATCACCAGATACTTCTCTCAACCTGATCAAACCTTCATCCAGATCGTATTGAAGGTCTCACAGACCAGTGGATGTGCTTAAGTTTGACTTTCTCTGAAGTAAAGAAAAATGAGTAAGATCTCAGGAGTTTTTGTTCGGATTTTTAGTTCACATTGTTAAACTGTGTCCTAAAACCACATCAGCTTGTCCGTTAGACCTTCATAAGATGGGATGGAATGAAAACCTGGATGAGGTTTGAGTGGGATAAGAGATGTTTTGGTGGCATTTTTACAAAAACGATTGGGCTATTTGGGTGGTTATTGAGTTCTAGTGTTGATTAGCGTTAATGTTAGCGTTCCTGCTCAAGAATAAAAATGTAGACTTTGGACATGTTTTGACTGATGAACCACATCGGAGATTAGCTGGAAAAGTGTGTAAACGTGATTTGTGCTGAACTGTTTACGGCTAAATGTAATTCTGCAGTAAAAATGTTTGTACTGTTCTAGATGAGTGAGTGCAGAAAGTGATTAAACAGATTAATTTTGTACTTGTGTATTTGACTCTAATGGCGGTGCTGAAGTTGTTTTTCTGTAACGATAACGAGTGTTTGTGTGTTGTCTGATTAAACAACCTGAGGAATAATCAAAAGCCATTATTTTCACACAGAAGGTTTTATGCGTACATTGTTATTGAATTATGTGCTTTTGTCTGTGCCTGCAAGACTTCTTAGCAAAAATGAGCAGCTCTTATGCAGTTTCTTACCTGCTTAATTAGGTTGTGTTTATCCACTTTTTTGTTCATTTTAATTCAATTATTGTTTAATTTTAGCACCCATGATGAGTTGTTTGGGCAAATGCTGTGAAAATATATTCATGCGTTTCATAAATTAGTACTTTTTAAACATGAACTCAGTCATTTTCAGTGGCGGGCAGGAGACGCTTTCCTGCTTCTGAGCTGAAAATGTTCAACATTTGTGGTCACTATGTGAAGATCTTATTCCCATCAGCCAATAAAATTATAGTTTTTACTGAAGAATAGAGCACATTAGCCCCATTCTTAAATCTGTACTCTGGCTACCAGTATGTTATAGAATAGATTTTAAGCTTCTTTACTGGCCTATAAATCACTTAATGGTGTAAGGACCAGGAAACTCACGTTTACATTTACAGCATTTGGCAGATGCTCTTATTCAAAGTGATGTACAACAGTGCTTTCTTTCCATTAAGAGAATTATCTCAGCTAGTACAGGCAGGAAGAGTCCAAACTACTCCAGTTCAGACACTGTTAGAACAAAACCATCACTAATACCTAGAAAGAAGTAAAGATACACAATTATACACAAGAGCATTACAATACATTACAATAAGAGTTATAAACTAGTGCTCAACAAAGAGATGAGTCTTTGAACAGCCAGTGGGAATTCGTTCCACTTACAGGGCTCTAGACTAACTTTATGCACTGGTGCACCTAAATTCTACAAGAAAGGTAACTTACTGAAAAAGTGTTGGTGCTTAAAGTGCTTCACTGAGCTGAAAATTTAACTTAAAACATCTCAACATAAATTACATTTTAAAAAATGCAGTGCATTATATTATCAGCTTTACTGTATCTTAGCCAGGGAAACTGGTCAAGCCACAGTCTTCGAAATGTATACACTTTACCCCTTTTATTTTCAGTGGGTTCTGGCTCGGAGTCGATCGTATGTGGCTCATTATCTGATGTCGTCTCCAGACCACGGGTCGACATTACCTGGGAGCAGGGTTGCCAGGTCCAACAAAAATATACAGCCCAAAGTCAGTCTAAAACCCGCCCTTCAGAAGCTTAAACTAGCCCAAAATATATGTCTGCCACCCTTTTGAAGCAAATGGCAAAACAACTATGAGTGTACGACTTAGTATTTTGTTTATAAGGGATTTATTATCAGTCCATCAAGCCTTTTTCTTTTTCCCGGGAATATTTGTTTTATGATTCAGCATGTGAGTATCAACAAAACGGTAAACGAAGTTTTCCCACCGTCTGTAT